>JAWPHD010005014.1:0-172939 GCA_037043455.1 Cyrtodaria siliqua
CCAGCAATTCTCATTTTAAAAACTCAACTATCAGTAATACATACTTGTCATACTGCAATACCGCCATAAGCCTGTTTTGAACCCAAAATCAACCATTTTGGTTTCGTTATAAAAATCTATACTATATAGTTTATTTTGATTCTTGACGGGGGACATGGGCTCACGTATCCTTGCCTATATTCACACGAGCAGTTCAAAGCGAGGTGGAATTAAACTTGTCAGCAGGCCCATGTCCCTTGTCAAGAAATCCAAATAACGAATTTGTCATACTACGGAACGGTGTCTGTTTACTACGTTAACTATATTAAAAAACACAAAACAACCTTAAACACGTTTACTTTTTCATTCTGCAAAATCCTCCTAATTTAGTCCTAACACGTGGACGGCTTTAAAGGACTCACAACACTATTATTCTCCCTGAATACTCGTGCCACAGAGGAAGGAGGTAGATAAAAAAAATCGCTTTTCTACGTTTTACAGGATACATTAATTTATCTTTACCAGGTACTAAATCATCAAGCATTTTAGGAGAGATCACAGAAAAATTTCATGTTGATATAAGATTTCTAGCCTAATTCTTGCCTCAATTTTACACAATCATGGGTCTAATCACCACGGGGTGGTATTTTTGTACTATCTTTTGATAGGCAAACATGAATTAAAAAAGTCCAATCTGGTAAATATTTGTTAATTGTGTTTTAAATTGCAAATATTGGCTCAATAAAGGAATTAAGCATAAATACATGTACATTTTGTTTATCTCTATGCCACGAACAAAAACATTTACAATGGGACCCTATGGAAACTTAATAGTGGTGTGACGACGTTAATGTTTACGTTTCATGACGTTAAACGTCGCCTATTTGGCGGATTTTTTAATAATCCAAAAACGTCGTTCCTCACAATGTAGGTGTTATAATTATCTTAAAAATGGGAAAACACAAATTCTTATAATATTACAGACTTTTACCCACAATTGAAAGTCCAGATAGGGCGGTCTAGAAGGATCATTCGACGGTTTCCTCCACACTTAAGCGGCAGCGTAATCATCCGCCATTTAGTTTTTCGTGTAGTGATTGTAAGAAAGCACCCGAGGGGTAAATCGCCAAAAGGTTCAAGTCGCGAGACGTGGACATGGGCTCATGTATCCGGCACATTACAAATAAACTCGAGAACGTTTCTTTGCAGTAAAGGGGACTGACTGAAACACAACTCTGGCGGTATCTTTATATACAGAGTCAATCGTTGCAACATAACAACAACAAAATACATAAGCAGGTCATTTTGTCAAACAAATATCGTAACCACAATAACACATTGTACCGTCCCTAAATTGTAAAAATATTAACATGTGTCATGTGTACATCATCCACCTAATTACACTTTCTGAAAACCAAATTAGTACATTGTCGATAAACATCGTATACATATATGTTACCTCTACAGTCCCTACATGGTACATAGTATCTCACTTACATAGTACATTGTATCAATAAATGTTATAATTTAACTCATTCTTGCATTTTTCATGTCCTTCATAATTAACCATGTTCCTATTCCAAGAATGAGCTGACTATTTATGACAGCAACTGTTTTTGACAGCAAACATCGACATAAACAACAACACACTTAACGACGACGACGTTCCAACAACAACAACAAGCAGAAGCAACACTAAATACCAACACAAAGAAAAAGAACAGCAACTAGCATGCACGCCAATAGCTATTTAATAACAACTTGCAGTACATGCTTTTTGTAATAGTTCTATAGTTTTCTTGTTTGTTTTTTCCATGTGGATTACTCCAAAATGTTATGCAAATTTAATGAGTAGTGACGCTTAATTGTAATAACAAACGTCCTTGGACGCTTGGTGCAAAAACAATTTGATACCCGGATGCACGTGACTTTTTTTTTTATTGAAGTATTTTTGGACCATCGTTATTTAGTTCATACGATATAAATGATGATAGTTTCCCTTCTCTGTTTATTTATAAATTTATTGTCTTCTGCCTCTCTGTACTCTTCTTGGATAGCAGGTGTTTTTCGATACCAGGATCGTGTAGATAACGATTACTCAGATCGGCAAAAAGTCGAACCTTTTAAAAGAACTGTCTAGACGTTTGTCTTGAAGAAAGCAAGCAGTCACAGAAGATCTAGATTACTAAATGAGCCTCTAAACTCCCATGTGTTGTCCATACTGCTCGCATCACTAACTACTCTAATTCAACAAGCTTATAGAGATCTTCCGATCTTTATAATTGTAATCGTTTCGAAATGCAGCTTGTTCCACATCCATACGAACATACCTCCCCCGAATGTTCCCTTTGTAAGGATTCTTACTAAGCGTTGTCGATTCCTATGACATAAAACCTTAGATTGTCCGTGTCCCCGGCATTTCCTGGGTGTTCAGAATTCTGTGACATGGAGCTGGAACGTTGAAGCCATCATACACCAGGACGAGAACTTGCTACTGTCCTATTATTATCCAAGATAACATTACTGATAATAGGAAACCTAGAACTATAATTAAATCATAAAGTTAATAATGTCGCCACGACTACAAATCAGTAGTATTGCTTACTTACTGGTCTTTGGATCATTAAGCCCAATCTTTGCGGCTTTAAAATCGAATATCACTTAAGCCGGTGCTAGTAGCCATGAGAGGTTTTCACTCCACATTACCTCTCACGAACAGAAACAGGCTCAATAAAACCGAATCTCGTGTTTCTGTTTGTTCTTCCATGGGATCGCTTTCTCGGCAAACTATCATTGACTGTTTGTTATAATTTGTTTGGTTTATACACATTAGACGCTAAGGAGTCAACAAAGCTATTAAAATATTATATAATATCCAAAAGGCAAGTTAAATAAGACAAAAGTGTTATGGCAAGCATTCATATATACTTACCATGATCTTGTATGAGTTATCCGTCTGTTATGGCAAGCATTCATATATACTTACCATGATCTTGTATGGTAATCCGTCTGTTATGGCAAGCATTCATATATACTTACCATGATCTTGTATGAGTAATCCGTCTGTTATGGCAAGCATTCATATATACTTACCATGATCTTGTATGAGTTATCCCGTCTGTTATGCAAGCATTCAATATATACTTACCATGATCTTGTATGAGTTATCCGTCTGGAGAAGAAAGTAAAAATGTGTGAAGGAATCAGTCGGTTGAAAATTCCCACTGCACCATCCGGGAACCTCTCCCATCTTCATGCCCACCATATTGACTCGTCTTCTAAGAGGATGCGGAATCGTCGCCCATTAAGGTTCATTACGTCTGTGGCGTAACAATTAAACACAATGGAGTTCCATCAGAGGTATTCAAAAATATTACCCATGTTTAACCAGCAATTTATTGTAATCAGTTCAACTCAATATTTTATTGGGTATAAACAATTATATTTTATTGCATTACACAAGGCGGATTACCAAACAATCATACAAACAAATTAAAACATATAGAGAATAATACAATCAACATGTATTAAGTCAATACGTTTGTAATATATTTTTAAAAAGCATCTTCTCAGAATTCCATTAAATCTTGTCTCTTACGTATTGTGTTACGCTATGCTAAAAAATGAACTTGCAGAGAAAAAAGGTTTGAGTTCAAATTTCTGGTGAATCAATATAATCAGTACTATTATTCACAACATTTGCACAGATAAATGTACTTAGTTAGTCTGTTTAACAGCGTTCCGTGGCCGAATGGTTAACGTTACGTTGTAAAACCTTCGCCTCTCACCGATGTGTGTTCGAATCCCCACTGGATCTCGACTTGTAAGTGAGGAAGTGTCGATTCTTACGGATGGCGGGAGGTCTACAGTACTGGTTCTACCCAGGAGAAGTGGGTGGTCTGCCTCCCACCACAAACAATCGACCGTCAATATAACTTTACATGTATTGAAAATGACGTAAAAACCTCATACAAACAAACAAACTAATCCGTTTACAACCGGACTGTTGTGCTTGCATGAGCGACTGACATTTCTATATTTTCGGCCAGGAATTAATATTTCTGGAAGAAGTTTTACGTATACTTTGATAATTTGGACATATCCAATAAAAAATGATACTCGTTTTTCTATTACATTCATAATTACACTGTGTGCATATCCTAAGTACAATCAACATTTCTAAACTAGTAGTAAACATGGCCTACGGCGAGGTTATTTTTATGCTTACAAAACATATATCCTTTAACAGAAACTGTCCAATTGCTGGAACTAGTTTTGCAGGTAACTATGGTAATGGCGAGGTAATTATATTATTATTATTATTATTATTATTATTCACATATCTTCTTTAATAGGTATTTCATTTGAGATGTAACAGCACTCCCTACGGGCGTAAAACAAATTAGGACTCACATCAACATGTGAATGCATACAGACTGCTATGGACTACGGGTCGACACATAAAAGTCTATATTGTGCGCAACAACTGATGAAAATGAAATCGTTTTCCGTGGAATGGCTCATGAATGTATATGATATACTTATTTTACTCATAATACACACAATAGAATGACCCTATTACTAATGTACAACTGAATTAAATGTTTTAAGAGATAAACAAACAACATCTGTTCTGAAATACGGGCTTAAGATATGAATGCAGAGTTTCATTCCATTCTTCAAGAAGTTAAACATGTAGAAGCTTATTTACGCGCATTTCATTTTTTCTACCATAGATTTCTATATTGTTATTGGTGCATTATAATCTACAGTTAGTCACATGAAAAAAGAGCTTTATACCATACTTATAATAAACGTATGTCCCTTTATATATGTGTCCACTAAATATATGCCCTGATTAATTACAAGGACATCAGTTATGTTGCCTCTGTTGTTTTTTTTATAGACATGACATTTATGTGCACAGTGTAATCAACTACTCTTATCAAAACATTATATAGACATTGTCACCCATATCAATACCAATATCATAAATAAATAACGATATGCCTTTTTATCACCGCAGGTATCGTATTTAAACATATTTGGGTTCAATTTACCAACCACGCATCAACTTCATTCATGTTTCAGATTGTCAAGCAGGCCAGGAATATCAAGCAGTTAAAATTAATGACTTTTTCACAATCTTAATTTCTGACATAAGTGAGGGTTCTTTAACTTAAATATGCTTTTATTTTGGGTTGACTGTGGTCATGAATGCTATTTTCTGTTCGACTTTTATGTCTACTTCGAAACAAACTGTGGGGAGGGGACTGACACTCAACTTTTCAGAAAAGCATGGACGGACACTCGGACGCACTGATGGACAGGACGGACATGGTTAACACTCATGCCACCTCACCATTCGGTGATGGGGCATTATCAGATATGAAAATGTATGTACAAAGTATTACTGTTATATCTAAATGTTTACATGTATTGCTGCATGTGTCTCAAAGTGTTGCGGGTTTATTATTGATTGGCCATGAAGAAAGTGAAAACAGGTATAGATGTAAATATTTTTGATGAAATTTGGACTGTTCCTCATTGGACTATTTGATGCATATTCATTTGTGATGAACTTTGGACTGTTATCATTGGACAGTTTTGGTGGGGAGACCTTTGGAGCAGTCTTTGGGCGGTATATTAACAGGCCTCAGCTGCTGGAGAAGCAGCAGCAGTTTAAGTTCTATTTAGTAAAGAGTTAATTTAGATTTGGATGTTTTTTAGAAAATACAATTGTGGAGGATTTAATACATATTGTGCTCATTCATGATAACAGTGAAATTGGATATTTGGTCTAAACCGGAAATATTGAAAAATAATTTAGACTTAAAGAGACACTTACTGTTTTGGATTAAAGAGACACTTGCTGTTGTGGATAATAGAGACACTTACTGTTTTGGATTAAGAGACACTTACTGTTTTGGATTAAAGAGACATTTGCTGATGCGAATTAAAGGAACATTGGATAATTTTCTTTGACTTTGTTCAAAACTGTACACTGTAAGTGAATATTTTATGTAAATAAATGTGTTAATTATAATTGTATGTGCTGTTTTTGCTTCCTTTCCTTGTTACATTTTACTCGTAACAAAAGGACTAGCATAGCATGATACTCACAGCGAAAAGAGCAAGTGACGATTGTCTGATTCCATTCCCCATTGTGCATGCATGTAACACTTGTAACATCTGGCCAATAATCAGCTGAACATACAGTATATCCGACAGCACCCGACGACAATTCCATTTGGTGTAGAAACATATCCCTGTATTATCGCCACTTGTAACCAGCGGTGGGGTGGAACAACCTGCAAATAAAAGAAAAAGTTTAAAGAACCATTTAAGATGTCACATGTGAATTATTAATTATTATTATTAATGTAAAAAGTTCAAAGCAAACGATGTTTACATGTTGCTAATTGGTGAATATATTGTACCAATAATATATTAAAACCCACCATGAACATGAACATGATGAATAGAGTAACCATGAACAAGCTGAAACTCAAAATTGTATTTAATTGTATGTAAGCTGTTTTAAGGCCAACATGATTTATTAATAAATCTAGGTGATAAATTGGATGCTTTGAGGTAATGTAGCGACACATCGAAACAAGCTATATGATTGAGAATTTTGAAAAACTTAGAAAAAGGCGAAAGAATGATCAAAATCGGATGCTAAACAACAAAGATATGACTATTTGAAGATTGTTCTGAGGTTAGCAGGTTATTGTCTGCGTCAAATCACGACAAACACCGTATCGTTCATGTGTAACGGGTTATTCGAGCGATTTAACGGCACGTTAAAGCAAATGTTAGCGGCGCATGTGTACAGAGAGACCCACGATTGGACAAGTACTCAATGATTTTGCTGTTTGCATTTAGAGAGGTTCCACAAGTTCTCCGTTTGAGTTATTGTACGGTAGATCCAGTCAGAAGGTCCACATGAGGATACTTAGAGAGATGTGGGCAGGTGAAGTAGATAGTGATGAGGTTAAGACTATATATCAGTTTGTGTTAGATCTTAAGGAGAAACTAGAGGAGACTTGTAAGATAGCTCAAAGTCAGTAATAGTTAAGGCAAGTACCAAGTACAAACGGTACTATGACCATAAAGCGAGAGCTAGGAGATTTAAGATAGATGACCAGGTGTTAGTGTTACTCCCGACCAACAATAACAAGCTGTTCTTACAATGGAAAGGGTCACATTTTACGTTAGAGGGATAGTGAACACTAGGGATTATCGTATCGAGATAAATGGAAAGGACCTTTCTATGCGAATATGCTGAAAGCGTATGTTAGTAGAACCGATAATAGTGGCAACAAGGGGTGTTAACCAGTAGTTATGTTGCAGTTATTGAGGACAGGGAGGAAGGCAGTAAAGAGGACACTAGTTCTATGTTTTTTCCCACTGGTGTAGGTAATCAGACATCAGCGATGTAGACATATCGGGCAAAGCTTAGTGTAGAGCAGCAACGAGAGATAGGTAGTTTACTCTCGGAGTTCAATGATGTTTTGTCCGAAAACCCGGGGCCAGAACAGATGGAGTGGAACATGGATATTGTACTCACATCAGGGGAACCAATTAGAATTAAGGGGTATCCCATTTCCCTTTCACTCCCGATCAATTGTTGACCCGAAGGTGAAGACATGTTGAAAGTGGGGTGTCATCGTACCTTCAAGTGCCCCTTTTCTCATCCCCAGTCGTACTTATTAAGAAAAAAGATGGGTCAATTCGATTCTGCATCGATTTTAGGACAGCTCAATAAACGTACCATCTTTGATGCAGAGCCAATGCCTAATATTGGGGAGATTTCTCTACACTTGCGGGATTTTCGTATTTCTCGAATTTAGACCTCAGGTAAAGGGTATTGGCAAGTCCCCTTTCAGACCAAGTTAAACAGATGACTTCCTTTTAAACTTCACAAGGACTTTTTAAGTTCAAGGTCATGCCCTTCGGTCTCGTAAACGCTCCCTGCAACCCTTCTGTAGTTGATGAGAAAGTCTTGAAGGATTTGTCAAACAAAGACAGTTTTGTAGACAGCCCGGTGTTTACAACAACATTTGAAGACCATATTAAGGCTCTGCGTAATCTGTTGGAACGGCTACGCTGGTTTAAACTGACCTGCAAAACCTAGCAAATCTCACATAGGTTAAGAAGATATAGAAAGTCTGGGTCATGCTGTCGGGAGGGACCAGAAATTGAAACCCAACCCCGACAAGGTTAAGGCAATTCAGGAAGCCAGCACCAAGACCCGAGACAAAGAAACAAGTTAGGTCATTTTTGAGGTTGGCGGGTATTTTACAGGAACCCAAACGTTTCCTTCCATAGCTGTACCTTTGTCAGACTTGACAAAGAAATGTCAACCCAATAGTATAAGTTGGGGGAAGCCAGAAGCGAGATTTTTGTCTGGTTAAAGGGAAATCTGGTCCAAAACGCAATACTAAACTTACCTGAACTCGATAAGAGTTTTATCCTCAGAACGGTTGCCTCCGATATAAGGGTGGTGCAGTACTACTGCAAGAGCAAGATGGGTGTAGTCTCCCCGTGGCTTACGCAAGTCGGAACATACTTCCCAGGGAACGTAACTACTCTGTTATCCGAAACGGAGTGTCTTGCAGTAGTGTGTGGGGGTCAGTTAATTCCACCGATATGTTTTTGTAAGGAAATTTGTCTTGGAGACTGCACCACCAACCGTTAGCTTATATGAACTAAGCAAAGGTATCTAACAGTAGGTTAAGGAGGGTGGACATTGACTCTGCAGCCTTACCGGATGAGAATTAAAGCGATCCGAGGAAAGGACAATATTGGGGCAGACTATTTAAGTCGCCGCACATTAATAGCAGTGTACAATTAGTATAATAGAGTTATGGCAGGGTATTGTACAATAGTACTGTATGTTACGACAGTGTACAATGGTAGAATATTGTTGAAATGTTAATGTTGCCTATAATGTAACACTGTCTTGGCACTCGAAGCAAACAGCTTGTATATTTTGTCACTTATCATTTGTTGAATTTTAAAATGTGTAGCACTTTCTTTCAGTGTGGAGATGTGTCACAAACTAATCCTCCGGTAGAGCGTATTGGTCGTACATAGCTCTTGTAAGCACTTAACGACATCAGTACGAGTCACATGCTTATCCATTGTTGAAACATATTCAATAATTGCATGATATATTCATGTACAATGAAAAGCGTTAGGCAGGACCCGTTCAATAAGTTTATATGTGCGTTAATTGCATGTTAAAAGTATAGGTATTTAACAATCTATCTCTCTAAGGGCAAAATTTGTTAAGGGTCCTTTCGTGTAGATATGAAAATTTGCGTCTGTTGACACGTGTGTCAAGGAATGAACGTGGGTAATGATGGTTTTGCGGAACGCTGGGTTATAAAGTGCATTGTTTTCAGTCGTGGCCGGTAATGTTGAAAGTTGCTTGATTGGAGCAGTCGTTTGAAACGGTGAAATTCACAGGCGATATGTGGTCAGTATATCTATTTTATGAAATTTTATTGTACATTTGTATTTTGTTTCGTGAGTTGCTACATAACCGGTCAGCTTTTATATATTCTCCAACATTAACTTTAACTTGATACAACTAGCATATGAGCCTGAAGTTAACTTTATTATATATAATAATTGTTGTCGATCATTAATTGTAATACAATATTAAATTGATAACGTTGTATATTAAGCGCATTAGTTAACGGTGAGATGACATACACGTATATATACCGAGACGTATAACTCATTAATTGTACCACAATATTAAAATGATAACGTTTTATATTAGGTGCATTGGTTAACGGTGAGATACTAGACTTGTATATATGCCGATGCGTAAACATGGCGTTGTAGAATACGTATACATTGCTACACATCATAATTAGAGAGTGGCTCACATGCATTTACTAGATAATGACTTGTTTGTGTAATGATAATTGTATGAGATTGTTGTGTTAATGAACCGACAT
This sequence comes from Cyrtodaria siliqua, assembly GCA_037043455.1. Lineage (NCBI taxonomy): Eukaryota > Metazoa > Mollusca > Bivalvia > Adapedonta > Hiatellidae > Cyrtodaria > Cyrtodaria siliqua. The sequence goes on from JAWPHD010005014.1 coordinate 9,957, forward strand.
CTAAAAGTATGTATTATTACAGTCTGAGCCTCCCGGAGTGGAGCTAAGCCTTTAGGGTGTGTAGGCCCTCTAGGTGATTCAACGCATAACGTAACGAGCAGTGGAGACGGTCCTCGTACCTGGACAACATGGTCAGGTTCTCCTAGGAGCAACAACCCCCGGGACACGTGGTGGGCCCGTCATCAGACCTCACTAGAGGAACTTTACCCCACAACCTCGGTGGAGGTTATTCATCGCGTCATCAACCCTTATAGAAGGCTTTTGATGAAAATCACCGATCATTGGAGTCGCGCTTCATGTTCATGAGCTCTCGCGCATCAAATACATAGCGTTAGATCATCATTCTTTGTAACGTTAGTGATCATCAACATTGTTGTAACTTCAACAACACGTTAGTGTCATATGTAGTCAGTCGACGCATTCAGTATTTGTGATAATACTACAAACGTCTTATACGTTCAAGAGAACAGTATTTTCATATTTAATCTGTGTATTCGCTTGTTGTTCTTGATAAAATTATATATATTTAACATATTTTAAAAGTTGCATTAAACAAATGGTGTCACCGACATTGATTCTTTCCTGAGTTCGTCCCAACCACTAAGGTCATCTTGCGAAATAGTTAAATTATATAAATATATATATGCTCTTTATTATTTTTAACCTAAACTCTGTTTAGATAGTGAAGACATTTGTTGATACAATAAAATCAAGTATAGATTCTGTATCTGATACAGACCACGGAGAGATTCATTGATTGAGACACTAGAATAGCCTTTCATACTTAGTGTATACATGTCTGTCTGAAGTGTAAGGACAATGTCCGTGACTTTTAGCTTAATTATTACACACTAACCATTATTGAATATTTACTAAATAAAAACTAAATTGTTTGACAGCATTCCAAAGTGGTACAAAAAAAAAGCCCTTCGTGAGTTTGAACTCGGAGCCTAAAATAAAACTACTCCCGCAGGTAAGTATTAGTAAGCACGCAATAGTAATGGTTGTCACGTGATCAGTAGAGCATGTAAATATTGCGGGACCGCATTGTTTACAAACAATAAATGAAACATTTTTTTTATTCAAACTCACGATTGTATTACTACAGGCTTATCTGGGTCTATGTTCATGTTTTCATGTATAAATTTCACTGAATAAAAATCAGACAGTTATTTGGTTATGGTCACGGATAGTTAAAGTTAAAGTAATGCTTAAATAAGATAGAGTCGTTGATTAGGTCCGTATTAATTCATCTCAAGAGAACACTGTACCGCATCTCATTGTGGAGAAAATGGGTGAGCACCGACATAACGGAAGTTGGTCAAAATACGTTGTTGTTATTGTAGTTTGACTGCTGGAAATATGACAGTTTCGATCGAAAATCGATCCTTGTCTTAATTATTAGTATTCAAACAAAGAATATTCGATTGTATTTTGCAAAAGTGGTTTGCTGATAAACAAAATTCTGGTGTCTTAGATTTGCATAACAATGTGAAAAATCATTTTCATTATGAAATATATTTAGATGTAGTGCCATGGGATTTAAGAAGTTTAATAAATAAAATAAGGTTATCGTCACATTCTCTAAGAATACAAGCAGGTCTGTATGGTATCAATAGGATTGAAAGAAATGAAAGTTTTTGTCAATATTGTAATACTCAAGATATTGAAGATGAATTTCATTTCATTCAAAAAAGTCCATGTTACTCCAATATAAGGAGGAAATACATAGCACAGTATTATCGTAATAGACCAAGTATGTTTAAATTCATCGAATTATTGCAAACTGAAAACAAAATGATTCTTTTTAAATTGGCTTCATATCTCAAATGTGCGATGTCACATTGAATATCTATAACGCATGTGTGAACACCTTATATATCATCCTCTTCAGAGCTGATATATGTCTGTATATAAATCATATACTTTGTATGTTACACGTGATTTAAATATGTATTTAAATATGTATTTTGTAATTGTTGTATATATGTTATGATGATGTACTTAACGTATACATCAATAAAAGTATGTTCTGTTCTGTTCTGTTCTTTAAAAATAAAAATGATAGCTTTATAAGAATAATTACTGCTCACAGTTATTGAATTTAAAATACAAACCGTAGGCACTTTACTTTCAGAACAGTACAATCTTCTAAGTAAACACTGTGACAAAAAATACGCTACCTGATAATGCACCTGTGCTTTAATAAAGATATAGTTATTTTAAACACTATATTTATTTTAAACACTATATTTGTTTTATTTTAAACACTATATTATTTTATTTTAAACACTATATTTGTTTTATTTTAAACACTATATTTATTTTATTTTAAACACTATATTTGTTTTATTTTAAACACTAAATGTGTTTTATTAGGTAGCAGTTAAACACGTGAAAGCTCACAACAGAGCTCTACGTCATCACACAAACTGTTTCATGCTTTTCTGCATTTTTTCCTTAAAACTTATACTTTACTGAAACTCAAGAGATAATATTTAAAAAATAGTTTTCTTCTTGTCTTTTGTATGTAAGTGATATGATTTTATATTAAGCAACTTGACATGCATTGTAATCAATTTATCTTCTTAACCTCGAAAGGAGAAAAGGGATTCTTTGAAAGCCAAAGCACAAAATGCAATGGCGCCCTATGTCCGCAATGAGCAAGCTAAGTAGTAAACAAAGAGGCCAATACACTACATAAAAGTGTTGACGACTGGAAATGGTCGGTAGGCAATACCATACAAACTCTTAAAATGCCATGGTAATAACTAAGGTGACAATAATGTTGTCTCTGCTTGCTTTATTATAATTTAATGGTGAAGTTATACGATGATTATGTCAAGCATGGTGTTCAATGTCCCACTACATATAGTCGCCCTAAAACCAGAAGCGTGTATCGTAGTCAAAATAGTTCCGTATATACCTTGATCAATTTCCCTTTGTAAAAGCAGAGTAATCCGTATTGGATAATTGCAGACTTGATATGTGTACACCGTGCTACTCATGCGCACATTCACGAATTATAAAACCTAGAATTAATACAAAAATACGAATTTTCCTACTTAGTATTATATGTTTGATATTCCACTAAAATGCATATCCATGTATACATCCGTTTGTTGTAATATAAATACTGTTGGATTTTATCCCTTTTTTAAAACTCTTTTGTGTGATTAAAAGTTGGTTTCGGCACGTAAGGTGTTTGAAAAGCATAATACATCATTCAGTAAGTTAAAGCGTTTCATCAAACCCATTCTTTGTGACTTAACAGTAGAAACCGCTTAAGTCGGTGCTAGGGGACATGAGAGGTGTTGCACGTTATATTATCGCTCATGAACAGACTCAACAAAACCGAGTCTGCTACTTTTCTCTTTTTTCTTTTTTTTTCCTTTTTTTTCTTTTTAAGGGATCCCCATTCCAGTATTTATTAAATAACGGCTTAATACAATTACTAAACAATATATAACAAAATTACTTACTAATTACAGCGAAGCATCGTGTACCGATTTCAGTCGGGAGGTCACTTGATATATTGTATATTCCACAACATCCACGGCAACTTGACTGATTGGAGTTAAAGAAAGCACTTAGGCATCCTCCTGTTTTGCTGCAAAGACGTACACACTCCAGTACAGACCGAGACGAACTGCCAAACAGTTTATCGCCGACAGGACAAATTGTGTTTGCCAGATCTGAGCGCTTGATAAATTCGGAATGTCCACAAACATGCTCAAACATTATAAATAAGACAGTAAGGCTCAAGTTAATGTATTTTGTTTTTTGGTTAAACATATTTTCTTCTTTAAATTGTTAAAGTGTTGTTTTATATTAAGCAGTAGCAATTAACGAGACGAATGTTGAACCTAAAGTAGCTATGCAACTACTTGTGTTCTGGATACTCGGCTATTTAATACAAATAAAATCGATTAACATTAAAAACTCTAAGCGCAAATTTTATTCCTGACCTATGAATGACTGATTAATAATAAAAGCTGAATGGCAACTTACGTGACTGTTGCCAGGCAGTACGTAAAGCACTGTCTATTTAATCTATATTTTATTTAAAATTTTAAAATTTACAGTTTGTTTTTACAACAGTTTCAAAAAGCAAATAGCTGTAAAAGGTTCTCTATTAAAGTAATCTCCTTTGTCAACAATACAAACTTGACACTTTCGGTTATGTTTTATTCTACGTTCAATATAACATCCGTTAATAAACTTGTCCGTGAATGCCACATTTCCTGTCCGACTTCTACTTGCACAAGTTTCTCTTTCGATCATCGTCTGAACGTTTATATTAACTTGACTATATACGTCATAAGCGCAATTACAAGAATTCTCACACGGTTGAATCTCGTTAAAGGGAACATGATCATACAGTCAATTTTCAGTATTTATTGACATTTACAGTAGCGTTTGTTTAGTACCAGGCGCGTTCATTATATAATGCAACTATGGTCCTAAAATTTAATTATGTCCATTGTTGTAGCATTGCAAAGATATGTAAAAATCAACTTTCCCCATTAATTTATCAAGTTTCAGATACTTCCATCCAATAAAACAAGTTTTTTGAGGGCATTTTTTTAAGACATGTAAATGATACTGAACAAGCCAAAAACGGAAAACAATATTTTGACTAAAAATCTGATTTCGACTGCCAATATAGACTTTTTTTGCCGTAACCACAAACTTTTATATCTTCCATATGAAAATGTTAGTAGTTTTTATTTGTAATGTGTTTATTTTTGGGTTTATTTTTGGGGTTATTGCTCCTTAAAGGTTGTCAGTGCGACAAAATATAGCTTAAATTGTATGCTAAAAAGCGAAGAGCACATTCAGGCTTTAATATTTTTGGAGCGGAGTAACTAAAATTGTTGATTTTATATTAAATCTTTAGAGTATCCCTTCAATTCGTTCCCCATATTTTAAAACCATTTTCCGTCATATCTTCAAACTGAATTTGACTATTATTTTTATTGGAATTTTATATTTTCAGGGCTTTTATATTTCCAAGAAAACGTCATTTCTTGCCTTGGACTATATCGATGTTTTGTTTACGTAATATTTACACATAATTATAGTTAAAACAAAAGTTTGAATACATTAATTTGCTGCAAAATGCATTTTTTTATGAATCCAACATTACGACCTATGCAAATTCATTAAACTTTTCTGCCGCTTTTTAAGGCAGTGTATATGAATATGTCCCAAACAAACAGTCGTAATAGACATATATCTTCACTGATTTTAATACAATTTTCAGAAAGTGTCACGAAAGGTTTATTCTATCAGATCATTTTCAAATTTCGTGTATAAACCTCAGCCAACGTTAATACGGCGGCTAGCTGCATTACACATTGAACGCTCCTCGTATTGTGAGGCGGCTGTAAAAGGTCGCCCGACTACAAATCAATAGTGTTATTACTTACTGGACTTTTGGGATCATCAAGCCCACTCTTTTTGGTTTTAAAGCAGAAAGCTTAAGCCGGTGGTAGGGGCGTGAGAAGTGTTGCACATTATATTACCTCTCATGAACAGACTCATTGTCTGCTGCATTTCTCTCTTGTTTGTGTTTGTTGCTTCGAAGGGATCCCCTTTTTAGTATTTCTGAATAATGGAAACAGGTGAAAGCATTATCAAAAACGCATGATAAACAAAGAAGATATAAACAATTGAAGGTTGTTCTAAAATGTTTATGGGAGCTGCCATTTCTATGACATCATAGTTCTAAATTACCATATTTGGCATATTGACAAATATAATTTGAATACAGAATATCATTACGAATTAATGCATAATCCTTTACTGGTAATTTAAAGAAGCTATCCCGCCAACAACAGCCAACATTTACAATATATGTAAACCGTTCCTAAACCTACTGACGACGAGGTATATATATTACTCACCTATTTTGAGAATCCAATCTCTATAGACACACTATAAATGGCTTTAACCAGCCAATACCCCAACATGGAAGCATTGAATTAAGAGTTACCAGCTCATAATTCATTTTTCACATTTTCAATCACGCATTTTTTAAGAACCCGTGTAAAATCCTCTACTTTTAATTGACACATATATATATGTATATGACCTAAACACCTAGATAGAGTTCTGATAAATGAATTTGTAGTGCAATTTTGCCGTTATTTAGTGGGTTAGTTTCTTTAATGCATTGATACACTTTAGTATATTTAATTTTCGAACAGTTAATCATTTTTTTTAAAAATCAGTAAGTGATCGTATTTATTAATAACCTTATATGGTAATTTAGAACTATGATGTTATAGTTTTCAAAAATGGCGGCTGCCATATCCGTCTCAATAGAAATAAGTATAACAGTCGAACAGGAACCTTCATATCTTGTTTGTTTTTTATCATCCGATTTGGATAATTCTTTCGTTTTTATCAAGTTTTTCAAAACTCTCAATAATAAAGATTAGTTGGCTTTATGGCTACAATCCTTTTAAACTATAATTAACTTTTTTTGTTTAATCAAATATGGGAAAATTTTACAATGTTCCAGTTTGATCATAACGGGCATTTGAGTTGAATAAAGCCAACAGTTCGGATACCATAGCAGCATTCCTCGATCTTCATCTTCATCGGAAACGTAAACGGCGATCGCATGGTCGTAGAAAGAACCACAATTTAAAATGTAAATTTAAGAAATTTGTCTCTGTCGCAGAACTTAACAATATTTGTAAAAGTTCTGGTAGACTTGCCCTCCTTATGCAAAATAGTCAGTCCGTCGATTTCTTGTTTACAGAAACTTGATGAAGAAGCGGATTCCATTTATATCCGTACTAATCCCCTACAATTATGATTATGATGTTGCGTCTATAATTCAAAGCTACACGCAACATATTTTGCGTCCACATATTGATGCTCCATCTGATCATCAAAGGCACTTCTTTAAAATAACTTACTCAAACGAAGGCATTGTTTTTTTTAATTTATCCGGTGTGTTTAGTGATAGGCGGATGTACTGCGTATTTCTGATATTGAATTCGAGACTTCTTATCCCACTGATTGAGAATGTCAGAATTCTAAATTTTGTTATGAACCTGTCGGTCAAATATTCACTGGTAATCTTGATATGCGTAATTGAAAATACAAGGAAAAGGCAGCTTATTGTCAAAGGTCCTATGTATCGCCTTCCAGGAGATATTGATTTTTAATGCCTGTCGCCATGAAAGTGCTGATTCATTATATGTGTTTGTATTAAGTGTTGTAAACGCGAAAGCGCAGATAAAATGCACTTATTGTCTGGATAAAAACAATTTTTGAAATTATCAAACTGCATATGCAATTTATGAGACAAATTCCTCTGTGCTTCCACGACAGGCATCTCACAATTTGCGTCATCTTAAGAATGGAATCCAAAATCTTCATATGTGTTTAAGTTCCTGCAGACAACGTCTCCAACAATATCAGTGTCGTTTGACAATTGAACTATATCAATAGGTTGAATGCAGAGCTAACTAACACTTCTGCTTATCTAACCACACCATTACTGTAGAAGACGTTCCATCATGGACCCTTTTTGGACATTTTGAAGATTTCTGATTTCTGTAAATAATAAGCAGAATAAGCTCCCTAGATTCCAAAATTTCACGAAAATCCACACAGAGCACGTTTTACTGTAAATCCTATTTCAAATACCACTACTAAGGTATCAAAACTGGTGACCTATCCGCGATTAAAGAACATAAACTATTGCGAAAATGTTTTTGAAAATTCAGAAATCCATCTGTTTTGGTAGATCAAAAACTTCTATTACGGTGCCAGCACAATGTAAATAAAGAAATTGCAACCAGGATTTATCCTTTAAAACAACAGATATTGTAAGCAGTATGAGTTTAACACAATTATGATCATGTATATATGCATATATTTACATCGCTATTGCATTCGCTACGATGAATTTTATCTGACACACTGCTTTTAATTTTCCAATGAATACCATTAATTCGGAATACATCATGATATGCCCTTTAACGGTTTTCATTGGTAAACTTAATAGAATATTGCGCATGAGGGGTGTGTCTAAAATGTTGCCGATCATAACGGCTGTTACATTTTACTCCATAAAAATCCCCGTATAATAAACTATTTTTTCGATATAAATAGTAAATCTGGCGTATATAGAGAAGAAATCAACGCCATTTTAAAGGTAAATATTTATGTGAGTATAAGGAATGAAATGCGCTCTTTTGGTTTTCATTGGGGTATGAAAAACATTCGGACTCCACACACTATTTTTCATACCCCAATGAAAACAAAAAGAGCGCATTTCATACCTTAAAAACGACAACAGCAGCGAAAGTCACAATGCAAGTTGTCATTGACTTGGCAGAGGACAGAGCATCAAGATAATAAACCGTTAAGGGCATGACAATACGAGATATTGCAGACACGTGAAGCTATGCTCATGACTCTTGTTAGGATTATTGCATAATAAAGAATCTTCTTCATTTAAACGTAACCATCTCTTTCCGGATTTGGGTACACGGATTCATATGGTCCATAATATGCCGGGTAATCGCACGATCAACAATGAAAGCCTAGGTTATATATGACAGTCGATTGTTTTGTTGAGGTAGACCACCCATTTTTCGTGGGTAGTACCAGTACTGTACACCTCCTGCCATCCTTAAGAATCGACACTTCCTCACATACAAGTCGAGCTCAGAAATATAAACGTTGTTGAGTTGAAATTCTTCAGCATGTATATTTTTAACCATTTAAAAAATATTATTTCATAGGAATATAAGTGCTTCTTGGCAGTGCAGTTGTCTAAGTCAAACATTAGACAGATATTTTTGGACAAGAGCAATAAGCTGACTTTGATAAGTTTGTGTTACAAGGTTGTAAATAGTGTGTACATGTCATCAGTGCATTTAGATGAAACTGTACGCTTACTGCAATCTTTTCTTTTGTTATCAGTAGGTCTTCTGAAATAATTTACCAAAATGAGTTAATCCCAGAGTTTTCATAAGCTTTGGAGCACACAACAAACTAGCCGAATTGTTGAGGTTCTCTTAGAAAACTAGAATCTCCTTTAAACCCCAGCTGTCTCTTTACCCACTGACTGTTCCAAGGCTGTGGCCCTATTGTCAACCCTTTATTGTTTGTGATTTCATATCTTACATTCATCTTTGCAATTATTACTTGCTTCTATGCGTGTTTGTCGTTGACTGTACTTGGTCCTTTAATGCTACATTTCCTGTTCGACGTTTATATCTACTTCTTTTGTAGATTTCTTTATCATTTAATCTTGTATGTACCTGGTTGTGTAGGTAATATTTGCAATCAGACGAAATAATATTGCAGGGAAGTTTCTCGAACTTTTCAAAAAAAATGTCTGCGATGAGAAGCCTTAACAAGAGTTTCCTATATAACACTGTTACATGAGTCTGTCTGGTGTCCAACCTGACTAACAAAGTAATAGCAATTTAGTTGAGCAGGACATACATGTTAAATAGTAGATATATTATGCTAGTAAACGTGCGGGTTTATGTAAAAATAAATCTAAAAACATGTACAACTGAATAAGAAATTTATTATTGACCCATTTTGTTACAGGTTCAACGATAAAACCCTCTATATATACGAACGCCTGGAATATTTAAAAAAAAGTTCATCTAACAGGAAAAGGCATACAAAACAAAAGAAGAAAACATAACAGGAACAAATAACCACAACATAGGATGCTGATACCACAGCTCCAGTAATACTTAGACAACTTCATTCGATATAGGTGACTTTATCTGAACAAATTCGACATAACAGTAGATTAAATTCGACATAGATTAACTGATCTGAACAAATTTGACATAGATTAACTAATCTGAACAAATTAGACATAGATTAACTCGAAGGGTCAGTGCAAAACTATTGTAACTACATATGAATAAAGAAGGAGATACAATAGTTTTGCACTGACCCCTCGAACTTATCTGAACAAATTCGACATAATACTAGATGAATTGACCTGAACAAAGTCTCGACACACATAAATCGATCAGAATAAACACGACCTTATCGTACCCAAATGTAGGGTACCGTGTTGACCTTTAACATATATGCTCTGCATTAATTAGTACAGTCAATTAGGCAAAACATGGAAAAAATAAACCATATTCCCCAAAATAGCATTAAAGTGACAGAAAGCAAATTTTGTTCAATCTCGCGACATCTCGTTAGCTTTTCTGCATAACTTACATACTTGTAAGCATTTGTAATACGTATTGGAATAGTTCAAAGGAAATTATTATTGGATATTACCATAGTTGATTTTTTTCAATAATACTATATTTAAAAAGAGTATGAAAGAAGAAATGCTAATGGAGAATAGTGTAGAAACCTTGCAATTTTGTATTTAATTACAGGCAAGAAGGTTTAAATTCATAATGATACTGGTTTATAAAAATGATCACATTATTTCCGTTTGAAACAACATAATGAGCGGTAATCTGAAAGATAATGATAAGGAAACTTGAACAAATGCTTACATGTTTAAATCATATTTGTTTTAAACAGATTTAACTGTTTTACATGTAGATATCCTATACCACGAGTAATTAATGCATTCACCCAGTCCAAAATATCTTGCAAGAATGTACTTTCAGATTATCATTATTATTAAAATGAATCAGGGGCCATAATTAAGATTTCATTTGATGTCCGAAATAATTTCATATATCGTTATAATCTTTAAACAAAAACATGATTAAATTTCAAATTAAAATGAAGAATTAATATGACAAAGCTGAACTTTAATACAAATAGCCAACGATTATGTTGCAGGCATATAATGACACACATACAGACGATGAAGCGATATTTATGTAAGTTACCTGAGCGTTGAGTACATCTCAAAATATGTATTTTCCAACATGCGTAACAATTACCTAGTAAGTTTCAAGAACACGATAGTTATATTACTTAAACGTTTGTTTGTATGGTGTTTAACGTCGTTTTCAACACATGCAAAGTTATATATGACGGTCGATTTTTTTGTGGTGGAGGCAGACCACCCGCTTTTCCTTTCCTGGGTAGAACCAGTACTGTAACCCTCCCGCCATCCATAATAATCGACACTTCCTCACTTATAAGTCGAGCTCCCAGTGGGATTCGAACCCGCAGCGGTGAGAGGCGAAGGCTTACAACGCAACGTCGTTAACCATTCGGCCACGCTACCTTAAACGTAAAGGAATATGTTTCAAATAACTTTAAGTTTGTTTTGCCGAACTGTTAATGCCTTAATGATAATTAGTTCTTAAATATTGGCTTAATCAATATTAAATAGTTAAAGCCATTGCCTCAAATGCTATATTTAACCAAACAGTGATGCGAATGAAATATGGGAGAACGCGCACATGATGAGTAAATAGAATCAATCAGATTGCAGATCGTAACTCCGAGTTTTCACGATTGGTTTGTTATATACTATGTAAGTAATATTTATAGCACAACCTTTCGAGTATATGCGATGCAGTATAAATCGCATACGAGAAAAATATGCTATAAATGTTTTGTACCATAGCCATTTATCCAAGTACGCGCGTGCAAGAGGTTTAAGGGCGTTGCAGTTTTCAGTAAAATAACAGCTCGATCAAATGAAGAAATAGCATTATCACGTGGCATGAGCATGACCCATGTTTTGATTATTGCAACCAATGACTTTTGTATATTATTGGGCAAATGCAATGTCAAGGAGTGCTGTTTGGGTTTTATTGACAGGCTGTGTGTAAACATTACAAGTGCACGCGCGTAAAATTGAGCAGACCATGGTATAACTGCCGATTCTGTCATTTATAGCACGGCTGAAATATACCGACATTTATAGCACGGTTTAGGTTCAGACCTTCAGTTTTATGAAAATTATATCATAAGCTAGAACAAAGCAAAACCATTAGAGCTATAGTACAAGTATAGGATAGAGCATGAGTTTTGCACGTGTACGGGGAGATAATGCACGAGCGTTAGCGAGTGCATTATCGTCCGTACACGTGCAAGACTCATGCTCTATAGTATTTATACCACAATAACTAACATATGCTGTGTATTTCCTCGGGTATTACACGATGCATAGTGTGTATTTAGGCTATTGTGGTATAATGTGTATTTAGGCTATTGTGGTATAATACGAATTTGTGGTTCACTTAAGCAGATTACGAGTGTCATCTCAGAGTCTTGAAGTGGAGACGGGGCGATTTCGCAAACCACAAAAAAACTACCACTACATGAACGTAAATGTCAGTTATGTAACAATTTCGAGGATGAATTCCATTTCTTAATTGAAAGCACACTGTACAAAGAACTGCGTTTAAAATATACCAAACCATACTACTGGAAGCATCCTAATATTCTGAAGTATACTGAACTCATGAACAATAACAATGTACGCATACAAAGAAACCTTGCCATGTATGTTTTTGAAAGCTTTAAATTACTTAATGAATTCTTGTATAATAATACAAAAGATTCTCCTCGTCAACTCAAATTTTAAAATCATGTTTAGTTCGTATTTCTGTTTAAATACCTACATTTGATAGGAGTATATGAATACTCCATTGCTATAACAAGTATACTTCAGTTGAACCATGCTTAATCACTTGATAATAGTTACTATGTATATTGTATCACCACCTATTGATATTTTGTATATTGTTAAATAAGCATTTGTGTTCTCGTGGGCCTTTTGTGTGAAATAAACTATTCTATTTTTAACCAACTGCGCCTTATTGCGCCTTTGGTGCAGTTGGTTAGAGCTTCGTCTATTACTGGTCTTCTGACCTGAAGGTTCAAGGTTTTAGTACAGTACAAGCCAAAACATTTTACATCAAATTATGTTAAACTATTTAAAAAATATGGATAGTGTCTCTATAAGCATTTTGCGTTCTTTCCAATCCATTTACTTATGTGTGTAACATCTGTAAAGTACGTTAACTTTGAAATAAAATATGTTTAAACCATTAAACAGACATTATATAAAACTGCTATGGAATACATCTGATTGGTTCCGATCATTCGTTTCATTTCATTTCAGGCTAAGATACATATATATATTGGTTAATAAAATAATAACAGTTTAATAAAAGCATACATTATCAAGATGGTATCACAAAGAATGTACCACATATTAACACAATGCTTCTTATTTCACCGATTTGAATACCATAACATGCTTGGAACTGTGAAAGTATACCATATATGCACGAGAGAAAATATCACAGACACGTGTTAACTATTCCGAAATAATATAAATATCTTAGCTAAGGATGGCCCATAAAGCAGTTTGGCTTATTTTTAATTGGTCCCTTATACATGGCAAATTAAAATAACAGAGACATTAATTCAATACAATTCAATTCACAATGTCGTACATTTGAAATATTATTAAATCAAAATGAGACTTTTTTAAATCGTAATAGATTTCATTCGTCAATTGTACTTTCTCTAAAAGGTATTTTTAACAGAAAGATTAAAATGTTTATTTGTTATCCTCTTTATATTATCAGGTAGTGAAATTCAGTCTTTAATAGCACTATAAAAGAATTTGATATCTTCAGCTCCATAGCAAAGTGGGACAGAACAATTAAAAATGGTTGATCTAGTGCAATAACTATTTACATCTTTTACTAAAACAAACTTTCCTTCAAATAAGATGGACAATTCTCATAAAAAATAGAATGTGCATGCTTAAGAAGAAGTTGCTTGTTTCTAAAATACTCACTGAGCACGCGAGTACTCGGATGGAACGCCATGACTGTCGTATGATGTAAAACGGATGTTATGATGCAGTGCATTTTATTTTACATTGGTAGATGTTTCTTTATATGTGGTATTTACCCATATATGTGGTAGTTTCTTCGTTAAATGCAGTGATTTTTCCTGCATGTATACTGGCATATTAATTATGCAGAGCAATAATAAACTGACTATATATATATATGAATATATATATATATATATATATATATATATAAAAAAATAAAGACTCTATGTTAAATTTTTTAACTCCGCCAAGCTTTCGGACTTACGTCCTTCATCAGGGCTAATTTACTACTCAATGTATACAAGTAAAACGGACGTGACGTCGTAGTGGACGCGTCAGAACGTCGAGTGTAATGGCGCGCTATTCCTTCAGATTGACGCCATATGGCCGGTATGTTCGCAGCTTACTCTTCCATAACTGCTCAATGGTTTTCCGGTATTGCTCGTCCCCATTCAGTTTCTCCAAACCCATCACTCTAAAATCTCTGACATTGTGTCCATCTGTATAAAAGTGTGCTGCCACCGGATCGTTGTACTGTGTCCGTATTCGGGATAGGTTCAGCAAGTGTCTCTGATACAGGGTATCGCCCGTCTCTCCTACATAGATGTACCACTGGCAACACCTACAGTACACTGCATACACTACATTGGTTGATTTGCAGGTGATCAAGTTCCTTACATTGTATGTATTCCCGTTAACATCGGTGAACGTGTCAGACTCCATGATGTACGGGCATATGCAACATCGCTTCGCTCCACATGGGCGGCATGTGTTGGACTCCTTAAAGAACTGCCTATTGTGCTTCTTGTGTACCAGTATGTCTTGCAAGTTACTATCCCTTCGAAACGCTATTATTGGTGGTTCCGGGAAGATCGCTTTCATTGTGTTGGAAGTATGAAGCGTAGGTAGGTGTTTTCGCAGATATATATATTCCCGTGTGCGTGGCAATTACTTAGTAATTAAAGATACATATTAACATAATAATGAATTATTCACTATAAAGGAATATATAGTTCGGGTTTTGCCGGACTGTTTAAAGTAGCTATCCCGCCAACAACAGCCAACTTTTACAACATATGCACACCGTTTCTAAACCTACTGACGACGAGGTATTTTACTAAGGCTAGTCATAGATAGCTATCACTATATACGATTTCTTTCATCTAACGTTAATATGATCATTCGGCTAAAAGAAAAACTGCACTTTACTTTTGACAATACCACTCGTTTTATATCGCTTTTAAATAAAAAAAACCCCTGATATTGTCGAACCATCCAACGTCTTTACGGTACAAACATTCTTACCAAGTCTGGTGAATGTCAGATTCCAAATTTATCATAAGTGTTGTAACGTTCACTAACGTTACTTTAAACAAGGGCATTACTTCCTAATTTTGCCAATTATTAAACTCATAAAAGGTCTTATTGAATCAAGCACATTTGTCACAGTTCAATGATAATATGACAGCATTTACTTTATTTTCGCATTAGGAATTACTGAAAAAGGCAACAAACACAACAAGTGAGTAAAGCAGCAAACTCGGTTTTATTAAGTCTGTTCATGAGAGGTTATGTTATATGCAACACCTCTCACACCCCTAGCACCGGCTTTAGTGGTATTCAACTGTAAAGTCACACATATTGGTATTGATGATCCAGAAGGAGTAAGTAATAAACTACAGATTTGTAGTCGAGAGGAATTTTTACAGCGAACTCACAGCACTAAACAAACACTAGTAATTCGCTTACGTTTTAATTACCGAAGGGCAATAATTATGAAACGCATGAGTTCTCATTGTCAAAGTCATCCAAGATCTTATTAGAACTCATATTGATTTCAAATTTTAAATTATTTAAAATCTGAACCCATTTACTAAAGTTACGAAACTCACAAGAACGTGTTTTCTCCTTTGGTCAATTTCTACATCTCAGGGGAAACCATCCGCTGACTATTGAGTGTACGAAAGGTTTCAGATGCGGTACCTTAAGCTTTTCGTGGTGTTCTTGGGGTCCGAATTAAAATTAAAACATAATGACACTTTCTAACCTAAAGGGCCTAAATAACGACCACAAAATCACCCCTTATTTACAAGGAAATACATTTTGCACTGCTATATGTGCTATTCATTACATATGTTATATGTACTATACATTACACGTACTTATATGAATAATTCAAATTTAAGAACTGAACAACACGAAGCTAACACCATATTTTGAATAATACGAACTTTTTATCACGAACGGGAACTTTTCTGAAATGTTACGAGTCTTCTAGGAAAAGCCTGATTTACTCCCAATAAGGTCATTGTTTCACGTTGGACGACATTAAAGTAGAACAAGCAAACTGTTTATATGATTAAATATATCACTGTGTCCGAATTATTAACTAAATGAAAATATTTCTGAGTAAATATACTTCTTTGTATATACCAAAATGATCAAAACACATCAAATCAAAACTCATTTTTATATTCATCCGAAAAATCCAACAAGAAATGCCATTGTAGCGATAAGAAGAATTGACAAAGCTGACGTCAATGATTTTATAAAAGGTGAGGATTCCTTCAAGAATGTAATTCTGTCTTTAAATCTGACGCCAATTCCTTCACTGCTGTCTTTTTCAGGAACGCCACAAAATAGGTTACATAGATGTAAACATCTACCGACTTTGACTGGTTCCTCCTCCGTTTGTAAACATCTACCGACTTTGACTGGTTCCTCCTCCGTTTTGTCAGTTACGTCAGTCTCTGACGTCAGCGCATCTGTATTAAAAAACGTTAAGAACATCTAAAACGTTATACAAATATACTCACCAAGCTGTTGTATAGTCTATTGAAGCAAAGAACATGAAGGCATGTTGGAGAATCTGATTTTAACGGGAATGACACGTTCATTTAGAAACTATATTTATTATATAGTTGTTTAATAATTGGCTGACAGAGAAGTTGTGATTGAACTTGTTAAATGGAAAATTAAGTATTATTGAGCCACCAAGCACCGGAATCCGGTGACCTTAACCTACAACTTTAGGTAAACGAGCTCTTAGGATAAATACACGGGAATGCCCGGTTTACGTCCCCATCTGATAGAAAGGCCTTAGGTAACCCACTGGCGCCAGTGAAACTCCAACCTGTGAGCTTCGGATTCAGGGTCGATCGTAAGTTATCCATACTTGACACTAACGATTGCAACTATAGTTTAGCCAAAGGTTTTTCAGCATGTACATGAACAATTGTGTCAATACTTTTATAAAGTATGACTTACTAGAACGTAATATTTAGTGGTAAAAAATACCTTAGATTTGAAAATCGGATGAAAAATAACTATTTCACAACCAAAGTACATTTTAAAAGCGCTTTTCCAATGTAAACTCCTTTTTGCCGGGACAGAAGAATATAGGGACAGAAGAATATTAGAAAATCCTAAGCAACTTCTGTTAGCTTTAATATTTCTCGATATAACTTTAATTTTGGATGGAGAAGAATTATGTCTTACCAAAAATAACTTTCGCTTTTGACATTTATATTTCTTAACCAGCTTCGAAAAGAAAAGTATTTTATTTACCACTAACAATGCCTGCTTCACTGATATATAACATATTATTAAAAAAACAAACTTTGGCAGAAACAAATGCTGCGAACAATAAGTGCCATTCCAAGGAGACAATGGACCAGGTACTACACCATGAACCGAAACATACTGTCTAGAAAGTAGATGACCGTAACCACATATGGCGGACTAAACATAATACTGACTATAATATCTGTTAAAGTCAACGGTTATTGGATGACACAAAATTAGCGTTTTGAACTTAGGGAGTAAATTTCACGGGGCAGTGTTCGTAGATCTACACCGTCATATTGGATTCACATCGAGGTACTGTGCTTTAGCTTATGTTAACAATTTAAATTCATTGAAATCATACTCGCGTGATCTATCAATTCTTTCTGTCATATTCCTGTTGCTCATGATTTTATCTTCGATTAGGTTGTATTCGTTTTATTTTAGTCATACAGTATATACGTTGTTGGTCGATGTAAATATAGTCTCCTATTTCACCTTACTAGGTCGGCCATTTTGATTCTAGTCAGAACAATTTTTCTTTCAGTTAACATAAGCTTTATTTCGTCTCTTTCTTTGTTTCTATTATGTGCGATTCCTTTGCTAATTGATATAACTGTAAATAAATAACAACGTTCTCGTATATTATTTAATTAATATTCCCGAAATGTGGGGTTTCCCACGCGATTAGTTTTGCCCTAAATATGCTGCGTGGTTTATGAATGACGTCATGCCAGGGAGTAGGTAAACGTTGATTAATATTACTCTCATATTGCGGGTTTATGTGTGACGTCGACGTTGACGAATTTAAATAGAGAGGTTTTGGGCGAAATTACTCCACCTGCGACCCTCAATTCCAAAGTGGAATGTCCCTTTACTTCACTGCAGAGCCTGTCGCAGGTTTAAAGTGTAATAATGCAACTATTATCTACCAGCAACATTTTGCGTACTGGCTACAGCCTATACTGCATTTATTTTCAAGTTAACTGGGTCAGTAGTTGATAGAACAATGAGTGGTATTTGAGTGTGTTTCAAGAATAATGCGGTTTGGTACTTTCCACTAGCGGATACCGGGGGTGGGGCCGCACCACCCTGGTGCGCGCACCCTAAAAAATCCGGATCATACATGTATGTCCATGTTACTGTAGATCAAATATCAAATAAGGAATGTGCATGTTACTGTAGATCAAATATCAAACAATTACGATGCACGCCCTCAGTGTAAACAATTTTCTTGCTCGCTTCGCTCGCTCGACGCATAATTTGCTAATGAGTGGTTTAATTAACACACTGTTAAATCCTTTTGTTTGTGAACGCCCTTTTTTATTCATACATGTATGTCCATGTTACTGCAGATAAAATATCAAACAATTTCGTTGCACGCCCTCAGTAAAAAATAAATAATAAAAAAATAAAATAAAAAAATAAAAAAGTTCACTCTCGCTTCGCTCGCTCAACGCATAATGGCTAATGAGTTGTTTAATTAACACATTGTTAAATCCTTTTGTTTGAAAACGGACTGTTTTATCCTAGCAATGCACTATCGCATCCGTTTTATAAGGCTATAGATGTACCCGAAAATTTACCAAAATCTTACGCCCCCACTAAGCTGAAATCCTGGATTCGCCCCTGCATTCTAACTGAAAATGTTTACGGCATAGCTTAATAAATAAATAATGTTATTATGATAGTGGGCTAATAACAATGATGAATATATATATATATATATATAATAATAATCGTAATAATAATAAATATATAAAAAAAAAAAAAAATAAAAAAATAAAAAAAAAAAATAAAAAAAAAATAAAAAAAAAAAATAAAAAAAAAAAATAATAAAAAAATAAAAAAAAAATAAAAAAAATAAAAAAAATAAAAGAAAGATAAATAAATAAACAAAAATTATTCCAGTTAGTTGGTATTAATATTTCGAATAGGATTTTATTTTCTCAGTTTATACAATGTACGTTGATTTTGTTTTCATATTCACACTGGATAATGCGTCGTGGAAAGCGAGCGAGTTCGATGGTGCGAGCCAGCTCTGCCGGGAAAAGTCAGCGGTTGCATGTACTGTCTCCCGGTGTAAAGACATATCGTTCAGCAAGTCAGTTATGTCACAGATCGTTGGGTGGCTCGTTTGATTGCAGAAGAGGTCGTACAGGCCGTACAAAGATGTTAGGCAGCTAGAGGAACAGATGTTACAGATGCCTACGGAAACAGGACTCGTTTTTATACACTTTATTATGGGTTTAAAGTCAGTGGGTTAGTCAGTTGGGACATATATAATACTAATAATATCAAAAAAAAAAACAAGAAAAAAAAGAAAGAAAAAAACCCATAAATAATTGGCTAGATATGTTTTTTTTTTTATGGTATACTTTTTTACACCACTTCCTGCTGTTGTATAATGCAAACCTCTCCAAATATCATATTTTACACCAGGAGTCTGCAAATACAAATTGCATTTTCATTGGAGATGTTGGTTAGTGATGTATGGCTGTAGATTGTTTCACACCTTTCCCTTTTTGTTACACATTGTTACTGCAAACAGTTCACACTAGAAAGTTTAAAAACTAGGAAGTTTAAAATGGTCTCCAAGTAATCATTACCCTGTTTGTAATCAGCGTTGTTTAAGCTTCTGCTGCCATTATTTAACTCCAAGGCTGTTCGTGTAATTGTGTTTTATGATGCAAGCCATGTAATTGGAGTGTTTAGGTAATATGTTTTCTTACTGCTGATAGGTACGTCTCACCAGTTGTTCGTTTCACCGTATTTTAACTTGCTGCTGTTGGCTGTAAGTTGTTGGTCTGCCAATGGAGGCAATGAATATTCATGACCCAGAGCGGTAGGTGACGTCATACCGTCCGAGCGTGCGTCTAAGATGGTGCGGAAGTATTGTGTCGGATATGGCATTATTTTAATTTGAATTAATACTGTGTAACAGTTTAAAATTATTCATGCCTCAATTGTACTTGCCGTTCTTCTAAATTAACTGTTTATAAAACATACCATGCTTATCGTCTAGCGATCAACTTGACATTTATTCAGTTTGCGTACAATAATGTTTTCATTACAGTGGCTGTTGTTTTATACTGACGCTGTTGCTGATGCTGCCTAATTTTAATTGGATCTCTATCACATCTTTCAAGGCTTATTTTGTTTCAATCTTTAGGAAATTTTGCCTTATTTTTCAGTTCGTGTAACCATCAAGTTGACTTAACACCAGTCAACATGTTCTATGTCGGTATCGGATGCAATGTGTGGAACAGGTCATATAGTCCTCCAGTGTTGGTATTATATGTAAAGTTCCACTTTTTACTTCTTACTCATAGCAGCTTTGTGAATTTCGAAACTTTGTCGTGTAGAGTTTGGAAATATATCACTACAATGTTTAATACATTCATATTTAATGCATCGACAGTGCCTTATCAGTGCTTCAACAGTGGTGGACATATTCAAGACATGGCAAATGGTTGCACACTTATCATAATGCCTCATTTTAAAACTATTCCATTTGATCATTGGTTTATTGTTGGGCCAGTCCATTAAATCGATGAGATTTTATTTATCCTGCACTAGGTATTTTTGCCAGGGGTTCATTGAAATTTAGTTATCTGTTCCTTTTCGGCTTGTCCCTAGTCAATACACCGCACTTTAAACCAGTTATGTGCATGGTCACTAAATTATAAAACCACTTCTGTGCTGTGTCTATTCAAAATAACAACTTCTCTGCAGGGTTCCACAATGCAGTTTGTGCGTGTGTGTGTGTGTGTGTAGCTCTGGGGTTTTTAGTCAATAGTCATAGTCAAAGTTATATAAACAACATGGCTTCCAAAAGGTATATGCACGATAGATCCTGGGCAGGTTGCAAATTGTACTATAATAACACATTTCCTCCAAGTCACCAACTTCAACTTAGGTTGTCATACAAGAAGATGATAAATGAGACAAATGTCATTCCAATTGTCAGCATCACGATGACATCTTTATGTATTAGTTACAGGGAGTTTACACAGTTGTGTGGCTAACCTTTTTAATGCGGGCTAGTTCACTTGAAAAGGATACATGTTCTTCGTGTATTGTTGTCGGAGTGTTAGATGGTTTAGCCTTTAGATAGTTGTAGTTTATGTACCTATTGATTGACTTACTGTTCATCAATTACTTCGGCGCTTGATGATGATGATTGTTTACACAAGTCTAAAATCGATCATAGGTCAAAGGTAAAAATGCAGTTAAAGTCATGTTTACAATAGAAATAAACTTGATTATCCAGGAGACAAAAGTTAATACACTTAAGAAAATGTGCATATTGTACACAAACAAATGTATATCAGTTGTTTGCTGTCTGAAATGAAAATAACCATGGCACGCGAAACAGTAGGAAAGATACATGCTTTATCAGAAATCATTCAGAGTTCTAAGTCTGCAACTGAATATGATGTATATGTTACTCTTCATAGTATTTAACCGCTTAAGATCGATATTCCTGATGCTAATTTAGGCACGTTTAACAGTCGGTTTGTTTTTCGAGACACACATTACAGTTAAATCATCCTCCAACCTTTACATACTTGATAATTTACTGACATTTATTTATTTTGCCAATGTCTGATGCATCAACTCATTTGGTCGTGGAGAAATGATTGAGGGAAATACCCATTAACGGTTTTTTGATGTGGTCGTTGTTTGTTCTTAAATACTTCCTCGGCTTTCATGGCGTTATTCTATCAATCCTTTAGCAAGGACAAGGGCCAGAAAGCGGCTAAACAGTTACGCTGCTAAGGCGATAATAGATATTGGGGGCCTTTATTTGCTACACCCAGACATTCAGGCTGATGATACCTGTCTTGAACAGGATGGTGTTCATAATTAACTGTGGGGAACACTTTGTTTCTTAAACCAGTTAGCATACCCAAACGTTCCGGCTGATGATACCTGTCTTGAACAGGATGGTGTTCATTTATCAAATGTGGGGAACAACTTGTTTCTTAACCAGTTAGCGGCTGGATTTTAATGTTTCATTTAAAGTAGGCAGTGATTAGAAAATAGATTATTTGGCACCGTTTCTGTTTTTGGCGTGGCATTCGGATATTTTGTTTTTGATACACACTCTTCGCTGCTGCCAAAAAATGTTTCCCCTATTTTTGGCGGTGGATGGGCGCCTGGACACTCTACTCTATGACTTGGAGTGTCCGGGCGCCCATCCATATGGCGGGCAGCGAAGGTGTGAAAGGAAGGACATATAAGTTTCAGTTTAAATTTATTCAGCTCCTGTATACCCAGAGACTGAATTGTAATCTAAACATAAATTATATACAAATTTGCTGTCCGTACGAATTGATAAAAAGATTTTGAATTGATTGAATTCGGTACACTTGTAATTATGCTTGAATATCAACCGTGCTTTCAACACTTGCTTAAATGCTTATCAGAAAAGTTGCTTTCATAATGAACATTTAATTTGGTGCACATGTATTTATGTCCTTAATAGTGTAATATTCAATCTGCTTTATTGCTTAATGCTTTCTACTGTAAGGGCTTGCCATAATGGTATTTTGTGCTTACCGGCAGCCCAATTGTTAAACCCCATGATTGGGGCTTGTTTTTCAATCCATGCCACGCCCAATATTTTCCAAATCTATTAAAGTTTAAAAAATATTTTGATGTGTTGTTATTACAGTGCTCTCCAATATAAATTATATACAAATTTGCTGTACGTACGAATTGATAAAAAACATTTGAATTGATTGAATTCGGTGCACTTGTAATTATGCTTGAATATCAACCGTGCTTTCAACACTTGCTTAAATGCTTATCAGAAAAGTTGCTTTCATAATGAACATTTAATTTGGTGCACATGTATTTATGTCCTTAATAGTGTAATATTCAATCTGCTTTATTGCTTAATGCTTTCTACTGTAAGGGCTTGCCATAATGGTCTTTTGTGCTTACCGGCAGCCCAATTGTTAAACCCCATGATTGGGGCTTGTTTTTCAATCATGCCACGCCCAATATTTTCCAAATCTATTAAAGTTTAAAAAATATTTTGATCTGTTGTTATTACAGTGCTCTCCAATATAAATTATATACAAATTTGCTGTACGTACGAATTGATAAAAAACATTTGAATTGATTGAATTCGGTGCACTTGTAATTATGCTTGAATATCAACCGTGCTTTCAACACTTGCTTAAATGCTTATCAGAAAAGTTGCTTTCATAATGAACATTTAATTTGGTGCACATGTATTTATGTCCTTAATAGTGTAATATTCAATCTGCTTTATTGCTTAATGCTTTCTACTGTAAGGGCTTGCCATAATGGTCTTTTGTGCTTACCGGCAGCCCAATTGTTAAATCCCATGCTTGGGGCTTGTTTTTCAATCCATGCCACGCCCAATATTTGCCAAATCTATTAAAGTTTAAAAAAAAAATTGATGTGTTGTTATTACAGTGCTCTCCAATAATGTTATATAGCATGTGTTTAATACATAAATAATTTACTGACCTTCTTCTGGCTGATCTCCAATTGCATATGACACAGATCTCAGTTCTAAAATGTCTTCTTCCTCTGCCATCTTCTCAACCGACAGTGATATATTGTCGTCTGCTCTCAGTCGAGTTTCCCATGTGGTATATTTCAACTATATTATAGTGTAGATATACATGTATTCACAGTGTAGAAACGAACTGTATCACCTCCCGGATGTTGCGATGTGATTTTTAAATGGCGACCTAGAGCAAGTAAACACCCGTAATGAAAAGGTAAATTTTAAACAGTTTTTATCGATAAACAGTAATCAAATGATAATTGATAGCTAGCAGAGACATTCATTGTTTTATACCTCTAGAATATATCATGTGACAGGATAACATTTTAGTAAAAAAGCATTATAATCACTTACAACTTCGGGAATTGACACGGCCTCGTGCAGAAGAACTAGGCTATTCTCAATAGAAATCTATTTTTTAGAATTATTCATACACGGGATTTGTGCTTCAGGGTATAAATCATGCATACGCTATACACAGCATTGCCTATGTTTTGTCCTTTTCTAAGACATAAAGCAAAACTTCGTTCATGTGTATGGTCCATACTGTATGACTTCTTGCCAGATTTTAATAATCATTTGTATGACTTCTTGCGATGGTAATGTATGCCTTCTTGCGATTTAATATAATTGATTTCTGGTGTTAATTTGGTTAAAATGTAATGTTCAGATATACTATAATACTTAAAAGTAGACATTCGGTCTCTTAAAGACGATTTCTGTAGTTTCCATTGCGAGTCTTTTGGTTAAAAACTTTTTTGGAAATTCACATTTCTTTGGTATAAAAGTTTAAAGGATAGACTGAACCATATGATTGGATTGTTGAAAACAAATAACAGGAGGTTTTAGTTATTTTGTTGGGGTTGAAACACCCTTTCTTTGGTGATTTCGACATTTTTGCCTAAACTTGTCATCAAAAGCCGTGTTTTCATTCCTTGAAGATGAATTGTGATCTCTTTTTTATTTTTTAAAAAACCTTTAGCAATGCAATATTTCCTAGTTTTTATTCCATTACTTGGTTTCTTAGATCGAAGTCTTACGAAAATAAATCAGATATTTCAATGATAGGACACAAACTAAAGAAATCTTCTTTAACCGGGTGTAAGCCAATACAATTAATGCAGTATTTTCCGAATTCCTGAATGGCTGTCTCATCTGAGATGGTGTTCTAAAAATACCACCGATTGCTGTGTTGACTATACATGTAGTTACTTATACACAACGTGCTGTTAGTTTGTACATCAGAATTTCATTTAAACTTTTTCAATTAGTGCCTCGGTTATTATTATAAAGCCCGTATTCAGGCCTCGAAATTTACTTATTATAGCCCCCCAACCCCCCACCCCGAACAACGGAGTTGTAAGTGGGGTATACTGGAATCGACTTGTCCGTCTGTCTGTCTGTCCTTGACACATTCTTGTTCGCGCTATTTCTCAGCAACCACTGGCTGGAATTCAATGAAACTTCATGGGAAGCTTCACTACCAAGAGGAGATGCGTATATTATCAGCATGTTCCGGCTCGATGATTTTTCACACAGTTATGGCCCTTAAATTTGATTTTCTTATATATAGTATACTATGGAACAGTTATTGTCCGGGCTATTTCTCAGCAACCACTGGCTGGAATTCAATGAAACTTCATGGGAAGCTTCACTACCAAGAGGAGCTGCGCATGTTGTCAGCATGTTCCTGTTCGATTTTTTTCACAGAGTTATGGCCCTTTGATTTGGCTATATAGTATACTATAATACGATTTGTATTCCTTCGGCACAATTTTGAAATCTTTTGAGTATGATACTATTTGTTTTGTATTTAAATCATATTTTGAAATTTTAACTTTTACATATCAGTCCTCGTGGTTTACTGTACAATGGTTAATAGATTCACTAAAGTCTTTCGTCGAATGGTCACAGTAAATACATTTATATTCTTCCATTTTACCTGAAAAAGACGAAAACATTGACTAAATAAGTCGTACACTTTTCTCAAAATCACAATAAAAAATTCGCAATAAGTCATACAAATTGAATATCGGTAATCGCAATTGACATACACAATCAATGCAATAAGTCATACAGTCATTACACAAGACATCCCTCAGATTTTGGAACCGTCACACGGTAAAATAACAATATGAAAGCATTTCATACATCCGA
Organism: Cyrtodaria siliqua; assembly: GCA_037043455.1. Lineage (NCBI taxonomy): Eukaryota > Metazoa > Mollusca > Bivalvia > Adapedonta > Hiatellidae > Cyrtodaria > Cyrtodaria siliqua. The sequence continues at coordinate 36,017 of JAWPHD010005014.1, forward strand.
AGTTTACCTCAATATGCTAGCTAACACGTCCTATATTAGCAATGGTCTTAAACTTGCGTACGCTTGATGAAAATGGCTTTACACATGTCGGGGTGCCGATTTCATCAGAAAAGTCGGACGATGTTCAGTGAATTATAGTCACATGTGTCGATTTGACATTAATAAGCAGATGAGAACGTTAACGAAATCCATTAGGATAATAGCTAAAACAATTTTACTTACTGTCTTCAAGATATAATCCAAGTAACAAATACTTTTTTAACCACGTGTATTCGCTTTACTGAGCTCGCCATTGAAATCACATCGCAACATCCGGGAGGTGATACAGTTCGTTTCTACACTGTGGTATTTGTACCACGTTATTTAGAAAGGATTAAACAAATAAATACACTGCATGAACGTACTCTACTAACTGTAAACGTTTAATACAAATAGTATATTTGCTAGTTTCACGATCCAATCATCACTAGTGAAACATTATTATTTTGCGGGTATCGTATCAATTATGCATTTTAAAGGTACAAACACAAATGATACAGTATGGCTAATGACAGTAGAGTAAGTGTGAGGTCTGGAGCACCCTAGAACCGGTTTAAACCCCCAGTGGCCTTTGTTTCCACTGACCGTTCCAAGGCGGTATTCTCAACCGTTTTGTGTTTGTGATGTCGTTTGCATTTATTTTTACTTTTGCCTTCTCGTTCGTCTGTTTGCGTGTTTGTTTTTGTCTTTTGTGGTTGGCTGTCGTCCTTGAATGCTGCTTTCCCTGTCCGAGATTTGTATCTTTCTTTTACTAACTATTTTCCTTTTTGTAATATTCAACAATAAAAGTTTTAAAAGCTGACCTGTGGCATATTATGAGGATCAAAAGACATTTTAACATACACTATGATGTCTAAAGAAAGGTATCTCTCACGACATACCTGAATATTGAAGAAGACATAGTGTTGTCTGGAAGGCATAATTTAAAAAATGTTAAATATTCGAACAATCGAAACTTCAAAATAATTCATGTCGTCTAAACACATCTCAAGACAGGCACTTATCACGGTATCTCTAGATATACACGAATCAAGCTCTCTATGCATAACTCAAAACATGCTTGACTCAAGTCTGCTCCAGACATGCAAATCAGCACAGCACAAGACATACTTGGCTCTAAACGACTCAAGACATGCATAAATTAAGACGTCCATTCATTTGCCATATTTTAATATGTTTACCTGCTCATTACTTCTGCGGCTGCCTTTAGTACAAAGGCTGATAACGACAACAAGAACTAATTGTATCAGCATCAACATTTCCGAGTAGTAGAAACTATGGACTTTAGACAGGAAGTCAGGCCGGCTGTCTGAATCTCCACACAAAGGAGCCGGGTAGGCCACCTCAAGTACCAGACGAACAAAACCAAGTACGTGAGTGATTACGATTCCGTAAAATGCAGCCTGAAACGACAGCACAGATAGAGCAATGATGGATGGGAAAGCTGTATTTGTTTTGTGTTTTGAATCATTCATAAAACAGAATGCAGTACCGCAGCAAACGAAATCGATCCTTTGTCGCTACACAGTTTCAACAGGGATCTAATCTGACATAACAACTGTCAAGAGTTCGTCATGTGTAATATGTATTTATGATTTCTTCAAGTATAAATGTTAATGAATGGACGTGATATGTTACACTATAACTTAGGAGGAAAATCGATATTTAAGCTAGGCACATAGGCAAGGTGGATGGAGAACTTGCATATCACCATAACAACATTTACACTAGCGTTTGTTTAGTGATGTATGGCGGCCGTAAAAAGTTGCCCCGACTACAAATCAATAGTGTTATTACTTACTGGTCCTTTGGGATCATCAAGCCCATTCTTTGTTGCTTTAAAGTAGAATATCGCTTAAGCCGGTGCTAAGAGGCGTGAGAGGTGTTGCACTTTACATTACCTGTCATGAACAGACTCAATAAAACCGAGTCTGCTACTTTTATCTCTTGTTTGTGTTTGTTGCTCCCAAGGGATCCCCTTTTCAGTATATATTAATAAAACCGTATCCCTAATTCAAAACTATATGCAACTTAGTTTTGCAACCCCCACTGACGTGGTGTCTGATCACAGGCATTGGTTAAATATTTTATAAAGGTGTTGCTTTCATTGACATGTAATGAATTTTTTTTAGAAATAAACGTGATATTGATTCTATTTCTCCAAAATCCTATAAACAACATTAATAGTATAGTAATTAATAATATAGATAAACGCATTCGGCCTTTCTTGTCAAAAAGGTTTTACGTAAGGTTCTAATACACCCGCACTATATAGCCTAGTTTAAAATATCTCGTTATATTGAACGATATATCACTGTAATGTTTGCAACGTTAGGAGAATAATCATTGCGCATTGCGCATTCCGCATTGTAACGTAGGCAACGTTAGGAGAGCAAGCAAAGCAATGCGAAAGATTTCAGATGTGTGCGTTATTTTCACATTTTAGGGGTATTAGAATAGAAATAGAACATCGTTAACGGTGAATTATCTATAATATATCACGGTTTATCGTTCAATTGTAAACAATAATTTCACTCGCACTTCGGGCTCGTGAAATTATTGTTTACAATTGAACTCCAAACCCTGATATATTAAACGATAATTCACAGTAAATGAGGTTCTATTTCTTAATTAATCACTGATGTTGATGCTTGTCGTGCTCTAATCCGAACCTTCTCTGACCTTACCAGCCCTTTTTACGATCTTTGATATTTCATCTGGCTGTGTACGGTCAGAGGAACTCCTATAGTAAAAACACGGGGATTTCCTCTCCCGCGAGAGGAGCTACCTCTTGGATTTAAATCAATGTATCTAGGTAAGTATTCATTGGATTAGCATTTCAAGCATATAAACCGATTATCAATATATTTATTTACCTATCTGAACCGAAATATTTGTTTTATTAACCTTAATAAACTTGTTACGATCAACCTTTTCAGACGAAGTTAAAAAATATTAAATTTCTATCATTCAGGTTAAATGTCACGTGATCGTGACCGGTGCGCCGATAAATATTTCCCGCAAAATTCAAACAATTTCAAAATTGTGACCAACTTTTCCTTTTGGCACTAATAATTTTTTTTAACAATATCTAAATGTTTATCTTTAAAGTTTAGACCCTAATTATGCTCCGAGAACTTTTGCTCCATTCCAAAAATCCCTCGATGCTGTCAATTTGATAGCGGACTTATTTGATGAGGGGAATATGAATGCCTTCACCTCTCGCGAGAATATCACGGAAATTTAATTAATATGCAAAATGACAATATGGCGGATATAGTAAATAAAAGTGTACTTCAAAACATAAATGTTTTATTGTGCCGCTACCATCGATAAAGGTGCAGTTTTATCATTGCAACTTGGTATAATAAACATTAATTGATCGATCTGTTGAGCTAAATTTATCGTAAAAATCGACCCGACACCGCAAACATAGTTGAAAGTGCATGTCTGTGCGTTTTTAGTAATCCCCCGGTTTTCACTATAGCAGTTCCTCTGACCCTATAAAGCCGCAAAAAAAAAAAGAAAAAAAAGAAAAAAAGAAAGGCTTTTAGGGTCAGAGAAGGCTCGGATTAGTCGTGCTCAAATGATCCATCAAGGATTTTAACATAAAATGGTGTCGTAGAGAACAGAGAACAGTCAGACATCCAGTTCAATATGGAAATCGGTAATACAGGTACTTAATACCATAAATACCAATATGAAGTTTCGAGCATATCATTTTGCAATGCACTGACTTTTTAGTGACAGACCCACTTACATTTCACGCATGTTATCACAACAATATATAATTCTACAATTGCAAAATGACATAATAACAATCCTTAATAATTATTTTAAACTTGTTTTATACAAATATAATCTTATCATGGACATATAAACTACTTATTGAAATGGAATTATTACTTAATTTCCATAACCGGAAACAATATACTACTGCACCGGTGGTACGATTCAGCCTAACGGACCGAAACGGACCGGAACGGAGATGAAACACCGGAACGGACCGGTGTCGCGAGGTAACACGCCCTACTGATAATACACAGGTGTGAATTTAACGTGGCGTTGTTGGATTCACACGTATCCGTGGTTTTAATGAAAATGTATCAAATAACTTTCTTACCTTTTTATATTTCAGACCCCTCTCTCTCTCTCTCTCTCTCTCTCTCTCTCTCTCTCTCTCTCTCTATTTGGTGTCCTAGTTATTTTATTTCTTCCCAATCGTTTACATGTTCGCGATAATACATTGTAATACGATACAAACCGATCACAAAAATAATTTGGAGCACACACTCTCCTGTGTCTGTTGAAATTAGCTTTCAGACATTTAGACGTCTAGCCTATAAACGGGTTATTATAAATTATGATGCCACTGACACAGATAGTCGTAATACGGATACACAGAATAATAACTGGGAAGATGGCGTGTTTAACTGTGATGATATAAATGCTGTATACTCTATTTTGTGCAATACTTTTAATGACTGTGTAACACGTCATGTACCTACAAAGACTGTTGTATACATCCCAATGATAAACCGTTTATGAACAGTAATATACGCTTTAAAATGCGACAGCGAAACAGAACGCACAAGAAAGCTAAGTCTTCAAACAATTCATTACATTGTTCAATGTTTAGGTAACTTAGAAATGAGGTAATTGTTTCAATCCGCGAATCTAAGGAATCATACAAGACAAAACTTACATCCCAGTTAACTGACAAATCTATCCCCTCGGGTAAACGGTGGCGTATAGCAAAATCGATCTCTTAATTGAACAAAGTAACTCAACCAAACTTTCCAATAAAAAAAATAACGGTCGTAACGGTCGTATTTTAATACATTCAGTAGACAAAGCTAAGGCATTGAATTCTTTCTTTTCTGCAACATCTTATATTGAACATGAACCTACTTTTCATATTTTTTTTAGAATTTAATGAAAGATACTTAAATGGGGTATTGCAAATTATGTTCGACGACTTGAATGTTGAAATAACACGTGATCAGGCAAATACAGCTATAAAACAACTTAAAAGCGGAGGACCAGATTTTTATATAAATGAACTGTTCAAATATGGTAATGATAACTCAATTACGTATTTACACAAGCTGTTTAATGTAATTTTGGATGTTGGTTATTTTCCAGAGTGTTGGTCCGATGGACATATTATACCTTTACATAAAACAGGTAGCCTCGATGACGTTGAAAACTATCGAGGAATTACTTTACTCAGTGCACTGGGTAAACTATTTACACGAATTTTAAACAATAGATTGTCTACGTGGGCTGAAACATATCATGTTTATGTTGAGGCTCAAGCAGGTTTCCGCAGTAAAGTGGGTACTGTTGACCATTGTTTTGTTTTGCATAGTCTCATCAATCACTTTATAAATGAAGGGAAAAAACTGTATTGTTCTTTTATAGATTTTACTAAGGCATTAGACTACGTTGTTAGAGTAAATATATGGTATAAACTCATCAAAATTGGTGTTAAAGGAAAGATTATGGACATTATTAAATCAATGTACGCAAATGTTAAGTCAAAAGTTAAACATGATAATTGTTTGGGTGATGAATTAACCAGTCAAATGGGAGTGCGACAAGGCGAATGATTTACCTGTCATATGGGAGTGCGACAAGGCGAATGTCTTTCTCCTTTTTTGTTTCGTATATATATATAAATGATCTAGAGGAAGAATTTGTTTCAAAAGGCATAAAAGGGTTGAATTTAGAAATGATCAAAATATGCTTGTTAATGTATGTTGACGATCTAATTATTTTCGCTAAATCTGCAGAGGGCTTGCAAAGTGGTTTAAATATTCTTCATGATTATTGTATCAGATGGAAACTAAAGGTAAATGTAGCGAAAAAAAAAGGTGGTATTTTGCCCCGAAATTTGATTTTTTACTATAATGACGAGGTGCTTCAGATTGTAATTCGTTTTGTCTATTTAGGAATATCTTTTACTACTGGAGGTTCATTTGCAGATGCACAGCAAACATTGTCCGGTCAAGCACAGAAAGCTATTTTCAAACTAAATACATATCTATATACGTTTAAAGATATATCAGTAAAACATTATTTGGATTTATTTGATAAGTTGGTCTCCCCTATTCTGAATTATGGCTGTGAAGTATGGGGATTTTGTAAAGCAGACAATATAGAGAAAGTTCATATACAGTCAAGTTTGCAAGAGATTACTTATTGTTAAACAGAGTACTCAGACCGATTTAATTTATGGTGAATTGGGGCGTCTTCCTCTTAAAAACAATAGATTGTTTCGTGTTATGAAATTTTGGTTTAAAATAATATATAGCCAAAATACAAAGTATATTAAATGTGCGTATAACCAGTTATTAAGAGACATTGAGACACACCCTAATGCAAAAAACTGGGCATCTCTTGTTCGAACGTTATTATCAAACTTGAGATTTTTTGAAGTCTGGGTAAATCAAGGTGTTGGAAATGTAAATGCATTTTATCACTTTTTAAACAAAGACTGCACGATCAATTTATTCACAACTGGAATTCAAGATTATCAGAGTCTCCTAAAGCAAGATTTTATATTTTATTTGCAAAGTTTGGTTTTCAGTCCTACTTAAGTACAATTACAATAAAAAAGTTTCGAGTTGCACTGCCGAAATTAAGACTCTCTTCCCATAGACTGGAGATAGAAGCAGGGAGGTTTAAAAAACCGAGAAAAACGCCTTTGCAAGAAAGAAAGTGCCAACATTGCAATATTCTTCCAACATTGCACTATTCTCGAAGATGAATTCCATTTTTTGTTTGAATGCCCTCTTTACTATAGCCTTAGAAAACAATATTTAAAGAAATATTTTTGGAAACACCCAAACATGTTGAAGTTAATAGATCTCATGACGTCAAACAGTACGAAGGTACATCGATGTTTAGGACAATATATTTATAAGTCGTTCAGATTAAGAAATGAGATCTATGCAACTTATAGTTAAGAATCAACACCGAATTATTTATTTATTTATTTTCTCCAAAAATCGTGAGTGAGTGAGTGAGTGAGTAAATGAGTAAGGGTGGTAGGGAGTGAGGGACAAGCTGTTTACTGATCGCTTGAATGCATCAGTATGTGGGAAAGGGAACACATTGTCTATATACTCGCGTGTATGATATGTAAAAGTAGTGTATTATTTATTAATTGATAATACTAATTATACTGGTTTGTGAAAATATTTAAATTATGTTTATGCAATCGCTTGCTTGCCATATTTAAATTGTTTTGTAACTCATAGACATGTTTTGTCTTTTGGATGAATAAAGTTATCTACCATAATCGCACTGACAATAAAATGAATGACATTATTATCAATAAAACGGAAGTAACTGATCAATTGAAAATCTTGAAATAATCGAACCCTCCAGGCCCAGATATGATTAGCCCAAATAATTCAAGAGCAATAACTTCGGCGTTACTGGTCCGATCTGACTGGCTTTCGAACTTGACCGAGCTTGCGTCAATTTCAACAATCTGGCAAAGTTTGGTAGTGGTTTGGAGTGTTGAGAAGACAAACTATAGACCTTTTCGTTAATTCAATGGCAATAACTCCGGTGTTACTGGTCCGATCTGGCTGGATTTCGCACTTTCATTGATATTAATAACCTGGTAAAGTTTGGTAAAGTTTGGTAAAGATTGGATGAAAAAATGAAGTTGCTAGAGTGTTGACATAAAAAAGTTAATGGACGAACGAACGACGGACGACGGACAAAATATCATGGCATAAGCTACTGGTCAAAGGTCAGTAGAGCTAAAAAACAAAACTACTTTGAGTAAAATTGCATCGACGGTTTCGGATATAAAGGGTATAGTACAATTTCTGCCAGCCACATAAGTATTTTTTCAGATATTATGTTCACGTCAATAGAGTTGACTTACTGCCATCAGCCCTGCTGCCATGTACTATATGGTTAACATACTCGTAGCTCATGCCTAAATATGCATTTAGTTGAAAATTTTGCATGGCAATATTCCATCCATTTTGGATATTTTTTTAAAAGAGGGCGGACCAATATTCCTTATACGGGACAGTGTTAACACAAAAATCCCCGCGAGTTCTTAAAAGAACAATTAACGCATCATTAATAGGCCATATAAGTAAACTACAAGGATACATATAACACAAAAAAAGTAGACATCTCTTCCACAAAGAAATGACTTTGCAACAAGAGAAAAAAATTTTAAGGGCACGACAAGACTATATTGAAGACGCTTAAACGTTACCTTCCTTTTTCGGGATTTATTTAGACCACAAACTGTTGGGTCATTGTAACATCAGAGAAAGCACGGTGACAAACTGTAAATGAGTGAACCACTAAATATGCAGTGCATTTCGAAATATGGTAGGTAATCCGTTTGATAAAGACTGTATGAAAGTAATCATGACAAAGTATTTTACGAAATTTGTAAATCACCTCACCATATCAGTCAGGTTGTGATAGTTTTGTGGTTGAACATTTCTTACTTTTATATTTTAAAAGTAGAAAAGGTTACTGTAATAACAATCTGCAAAGTGTTTTAAAAGTTTATTGTAACGGTAGCCCTGATGAAGTAGCTTTGGTGTCCAGTAACTCTGACTTCCATCCTGGCAGAGTTCTGCCCTTTCAATAAAACTCTAACCTGCAACCTAACCAAGTTCATAACTGGTCATTACTTCAATTGTATTTGTTTTATCACAAACGTATTCATCTTTACACAAGGAGGAATGTTGTTACCCATGACCAATACCTGCTACCAACCAAGCTCAAAACTGACCATAACTTGAAACGTATATGACTTACGTTCTCCATCATTCTAACTTCGTACTTACACTGGCTTTGTACAATACATGAAACTTCACACACATCTTCATCTTAACCAAATGAACGTCGTTACAAAACTCTGACTTTCATTTCCTTTAAATAAAACTCTAACTTGCAACCTAACCAAGGTCATAACTGGTCATAACTGCAAATGTTTTTGTTCTATGTCCATAAAACTTCACACACGTATTCATCTTCCCGCAAGCACAAGGAGGAATGTTCTTACCCATGACCAATAACTCTGACTTTTATGTCAGAAGAGCTATGCCCATTTTCATAGACGTTTAACCTGCTACCCAATCAAGCTCATAACTGGCAATAACTTGAAAGGTATTTGAGTTACATTCTCCATCATTCTAACTTCGTACTTACACTGGCTTCGGACAATACATGAAACTTCACACACATCTTCATCTTAACCAAATGAATGTCGTTACATATGTCCAATAACTCTGACTTTCATTTCGGCAGAGTTAAGTCCGTTTTCATAAAACTTTAACCTGCAACCTAACATAGCCCATAACTTGACAAACTATTGACCCACGGTCATGAAACTTTATACAGTTATCCTTATGAATTATCCAATGCAGATTTATGCCCTTTTTCATCATCTTTAAGCCTTTGAAAAAAATCTGCTCCATAATTCATGAAGGATTGCACCCCGTCTTCAAACTTGATTGTTAGAATACAAGTCCTTGTTGAAATAAGCACATGGCAGGCGACACAAGACTTTAGTGTTCCACGGAACACCCTTCTAATTAGTTAAACAAATGTTTCACATGTTAGTAAGTTAAACAAATGTTTCACATGTTAAAGTTCTCAATTCGGCTACACTCTCTAGGAAATCGAGTTCGTAAGTTGCTCGAGTACCATCCCCGTCTATGTTGGGATAATTATTGCTGTCAACATTGAAATCATTTCTATTGTCAGCCAGCTTGCTAATATTTTCTCCATTTTTAATCGAGAGATGCAATGGAAAAAAGAAGCGATAATATTAAAAATATTGCATTTGTCGTTACCAGATGCTGTTTTATTTTAATAACTATGGTACAAAAGAGAAGGATATCGATGCTTAATTGCTAATATATCACCCAGATACCATGAGTTGGTATTAAATGCTTCGAAGTCATCGGTTAGAGTATCTGGTGAAAGACTCAACAATAGCAATACAAAAACAAATCTGCGACAAGGGGTGCATAATTGTTGCATATTAATTTAGGACACCAACACTTTCTAATAGGTATACATATTGGCAAGTCCTCATAATGTAGTTGTCTAAATTGCCGTTAGTAATACACGCTTTGTGGTTTACTTATATTGCCTACTAATGCTGCCTTGTTGGTTAGAGAATAGTTCATGGCGGGGAAGTGGTTTATTTATATTGCCTACTAATGCTGCCTTGTTGGTTAGAGAATAGTTCAATGCTGCCTTGTTGGTTAGAGAATAGTTCATGGCGGGGATTTCTTTATTTACACTGTCCCGTTTTATTGGGTTGAAGTAGAGTAAGTGTGAGGTTTGGTGCATCCTAGAACCTGTTTTAAACCCCTAGCGGCCTTTTTTGCCACTGACCGTCCCAAGGCGGTAGCCCTATTGTCAATCCTTTTTATATTTGTGACGTCATATGCCTTTATTCTTTGTCATCTTTGCCATTCATGTTGTCCTTTTGCGTGTTTTAGGGTTTACTGTGTTTTGCGAAAGCTGCATTTCCTATTCGACTTTTATGCTTATTTGTAATAGTGTTATTGGCAAAAAGATATTTTGAGGTCGTCAGCATTTGAAAGCAGTATTTCCAAACTAGAACAGCTAACATGTGTGGAAAGTAGTATAACTGTCCAAATAAAACTCCGTCATTGTCAATAATTACTGAGATTAATTGACATGACCCATATTTGCAGGAGTATAAACATGCACCCCAAGCTCACGACAACAAATAACGATATTGTAGCATGACAGCTGCACATGTGTAGCATGACAGGTGCACATGTTGCCACAATTCATCAAACCAACTGTTGTACCGACAAGCATCACCAGGACGCCTTCAGGACACAGCGACTGTTGCCATTTGGTGTATATAAACGCCAGTTTACAAACATAAAATCAGAAAAGATATCGGACATTTTCGCTGAAGTCAACCTAGTCAAGGTAGGTCCATTATTCTAACATTTCTGTTTGCGGCAATCTTTTACATACTATTACATATACCATGTTACTGGACACATTTGATCTCGCCATGATATTGCAGTAGACCATATTTCGTTGTAAAATTACAATTTGCTGTAAAGTAAATTTACTGTGATAAATAAAACATGTCATCCTTTTATTGCATTGTTTGAAAAAAAAAAATAATAACTTCGAACAATAGCAAACATTAATTAAATGTTGGACCCGATCTATGCGTGCACATGTCAAAACCGTTTACCATATATCAAGGAAAAATAAGGTAATAAGTACTGATAAAGGTGATCAGTATAAGTACTGATAAAGTGGCTGTTTTTTCTTCAGGTTCGCTATTCACATTCTTGCATGTAAAACAGCAAATACTCGTTGACCACATAAGTAGTACTTTGGCACCTTCGTACTTTGTACAAAAAGACAAATGTTAATAGTCTTCTTTTAAACATTGATATAGTTTTCGAGTTGAGTATTTCTATTGATAAACTATTGTATATGTTAAGACAGAACGGTACAAACACGTCATTGTATATTTCAGTTCTCCTGGCAATAGTGGTGTATTTAACGTTATTTCTGAGATTATATACACTGATATCTCCTACTAGTTAGCTGCTGGAAAATGTTTGAAATACAATTTGTAATGACTCCGCTTTTAACATAGACTGAAATATTTGTTTCATTATTATTTAAAGAAAATAATATTACTTCTGTTTTGACAAGATTAAATTGTACAATCCAGTGTTTTGATCATAATCATGATTATGGATTTCCTCCATGCCATTTACACCAGATGTTGACTGACAGCGAATTGTCATCAGCAAACTCAGCATATGTTCAGCAATATCATGTATATATATATCAAAAACAAAAAGGGGCCAAATACAGCGCCTTTAGGAACTCCGACAGTTAAATGTTTGGCTCAGACGTTGCAGATCCGACACGGACTCTTTGAGATCGGGTTGACAGATAATCAGATATTCAGGCTAACAGCTTTACATCAATACCCATAGTCATTAGCTAAAAACAGAAGACCGTTATGAGAAACACGATCAAACGCTCTATATATATCATTAAATACAATGTAGGCTACGTAATTTGTTAAGCATCGAATGCCTGACATATATGATGATATATATCGATAATTTGATATGTAGTAGAATGACCAGGGAGAAAACCTGATTGATTCCGAAAGATATTATCAAACATTAGAAGTAGAAAATTATACGCATGTTTAAATACTATTCTTTCCATTACTTTACCAATACAACTTAGTAACGATCTTGGTCTATAATTATAGGAATACTAGGATCTGACTAAAGGGACAAATGACAATCTTGAGTTTTATTCAAACATTAATAATTACTCCTCAATTTAGTTATCCTGCGTCATTTTTATTTTAAAACTGCTTGCATATATATGATTAAATAAAAAATTGAGATTTCAATTTTTTTCACTATTTAACCAATTTTTTAAACATATTATTGACGCACTATTATACAATGTTAGTAATATGTAAAAGTCAATTCTAACAATTACGATTAATGATTGAACAAATGCAAGCGAAGAGAAAACTAATGGGACGCCGTGAGTTTTTAAAAAAATCAAGATTGCCGTGTGTCCCTTTAACATCTTGTAAATGATTTCCTCCTCTGCACATGCTATATTTACATCCAAAATCTTGATAACATCAGGTTGGATGACGTGTTGTCCGTCGTCCGTCCGTCCGTCGTTAACTTTTGCCTCGTTAAGACGATAGGAAATTTACGAGGTTGTTAATATCAAATGAAAGCTCGGACAACTTCGAAAACCAGCCAGATCGAACCAGGAACACCGGAGTTATGGCCCTTGATTTAGCTAAAACTGCTATATTTTACCTCGTTAAGACGATAGAGCCTTCATTTTCATCCGATCTTTACTAAACTTTACCAGATTGTTAATATCAACAACAGCTCGGGCAAGTTCGAAAATTAGCCAGAACCGGAGTTATAGCCTTGATTTAGTTAAAAATACTGTAGTTTGCCGCGTTAAGACGGAAGGGTCTTCATTTTTCATCCGATCTCTACCAAACCTTAACAGATTGTTAATATCAATGAAAGCTCGGACCATTTCGAAAAACAGCTATATCGGACTAGGAACACCAGAGTTATGTGCCCTTGAATTATTGAAAAATGCAATTTTCAGCCTTGTGAACACTCTAGCGCCTTCATTTTGTATTCGATCTATCCCAAACTTGTCCAGTTTTTGATATCAATAAAAGCTCGGACGAATTTGAAAACCAACCAGATCGAACCAGTAACACCGGAGTTATGGCCATTTTTCAATATTTTCAATGTACACTGGAAACCCCAGGGGTCGTGGTTTCAAATCTCACTGGAGGCATATATTTATTTTTTTTCATAAGAAACCTTGGTTTATGGGATATTTTTTTAAATCATTATTATTATTATTTTTTTTTTTTTTTTTTTCTTTTTTAAAAAATTAAAATGTTTTTACTGTTTTTTTCCTCATAAGAAACCTTGGCTCATTTTTTTAAATTGGGAGCTTAGGGGCCTTGTTGGATCAGTTTTACATAGACTTATAGGGAAGAACTTTAAACAACTTTTTGAAACGAGAAGAGATAAAGGTTTTAAGGGACACTGTCCGTAAGTAAGCAGATATTGAGCATAACCAAATAACTGTCTGACTTTTATTCAGTGAAATAAATACATGAAAACATGAGCATAGACACTAAGAAGTCTGTAGTAATACATTCGTGAGTTTGAAAAAAAAAAGCTTAAATTATTATTTGTAAATAAAGTGGGACCCACCGTATTTACCTTTTCTGCGATCACATGACTTCCATTAGCGCATTAGGTTTTTACCATAGTATTTAGAGAGTAATAGGTATAGCCCGCTTAGCTCAGTCGGGAGCTAGGTCGACCACTTTACGCTCACTATTATTACCGCGAGTATAATTTTAGTTTGGGCTGCGAATTCAAACGCCCGAAATGGTTTCTCTTTTTTTTGTACCGCGATTGAATTCCGTCAAACAATCCTGCTTTAATTAGTAAATATTCAATAATGTTTGGTGTGTAATGTTTGCAAACATAATTAGTGTGTGTATTATAAGCTAAAGTTACGGACAGTGTCCCTTTAATATGTTTTATTTATTATCAGCTTATGGATCCTCTACCAATTTTGTTCTGATGGTGACCCTGGGGTCATAACGCCCGCCCCGCGGGTCACAGTTTTACATAGACTTATATAGGGAAACACACAATAAATCTTCTTCTCTGAATCTATATGAGCCAAAGGTTTAATATTTTGTATTTACCATCAGCTTATTGTCCTATACCAAGTTTGTTCAAATGGTGACCCTGGGGTCAAATTTGTCCAGTTTTGCATAGACTGATATAGAGAGAAACGTTAAAAATCTTCAAGAGCTAAAGGTTTAATATTTTGTATTTATTATAGGCGTATGTTTCAATGGTGACCCTGGGGTCTAATTTTGTCCCGCCCCTGCGGTCAGTTTCAATAGACATATATAGGAGAAAACGTTAAAAATCGTCTCTAAATCTACAACAGTCAAAGGTTTAGTACTTTGTATTTACACTCAGCATATGGTTCTCTATCAAGTTTGTTCAAGTGGTGACCCTGGAATCAAATTTGGCCCTGTATCCGGGGTCACATATTTTACATAGACTTATATAGGGAAAAAACCGTCTCCTCTGAGACTAAAAGAGTCAGAGGTTTAATATTTTGTATTTACCATTATATTATGGTCCTCTACCAATATTGTTCAAATGGTGTCCTTGGAGTCAAACTTGGACCTGTCCCGGGGTCACATATTTAACATAGACTTATATAGGGACAAACTTAAAAAATCGTCTTCTCTGAAACTACAAGAGCCAACAGTTTAATATTTTGTATTTACACTCAACTTATGGTCCTCTACCAAGTTTGTTCAAATGGTGACCCTGGGGTCAAATTTAACCCCGCCCCTTGGTTTGAGTGGTTATATTAACGAAAGTTTGATTTGTTATAAAGCCAGCCAAGCTTGATCCCTCTCCCTATATCTTGGTAATTGAAGACACTTTATAAAAAAATAGTTTGATACTGCCATGTCCGACACACACTCCTTTCTATCACCCAACCCCACCCCAACCATATAGCCAATAGAGCGATACAGGCTCTTTTGGGCCTCTTGTTACAGTTTTGATACCAAATTAAATATTAGGGAGCTGTGAGCGTGGGGCAGAGTTCACACCTTGCGCTACCCCTGGATAGACCTTCACACACACAAACACACACACACACGAACACACACACACACACACAGAATATAAGCGGGGTTCTTGTGAAAGGGGTGGTGGTTGGGGGAGGGGCGGGCGGGGTGATGGGTCATTAAACGAACGAAACACGTGCATTTATAAAACGCCACACCCCTCTTTGTCACCGTTATTTATTTGTTTCTTTTTTTACAGAATAACAGATATAAACATGAATACGTTCACACTAACAGCTGTGGTGGCAGCTGTCGTTATGATGACGTTTGTAATGCACGTGATTGCGGTTCCTCCAACTGGTACTTTTTAAAATTTAAACTCTGTTTGAGAAGTTGTATAAATCATGAGTATTAACTCATATGTGGCTATAGGATTAATGTTCTCATTTTTAAGTTTTAAGTTCATGTTTTGTGAAAGAAGTACATATAAAACTGCATGCGCACTAAATTGAGTCTTATTTGTTTTTATTTAAGTATATATACAGTAGAAAGCAACAACTGAAATGAAGTTTTTTTTTCAAAGTGCAAGACAATCTGGGAGAAAAATATCTTACTGCATAAACAAATACCTAATTTATTAATCAGTAACTTCGTTACCACACTTGTTTTTATTACAGAACAGTCTCAGTCAAACAGAGACTGCAATATTATTTTTGGATTGATCGTTTTCGACGATTTCCAAATTTCTCCTTTCATACTGTTTTTATTACAGAGTGTACTGATGGTGAAACTGTTCCAGCGGGTGATGGCTGCAATACATGCACGTGTAATAACGGACGGGTTGGCGGCTGCACCAGGATGACATGTCCTAGGGGTGAGTAAGGGATAGCTGTAAGCTCATACTTACATAATTGAAAAAAATAAAAATATAGGAAATTAATAATGAGATTGATTAAATAAATCTAAACTGGTATTTTAGCTCTACTGGCCTCTACTGGCCAAGAGCTAATGGGATGACTTGTTCGTCGTCCGTCCGTTAAATTTTGCCTTGTGAACACTCTAGCCCCTTCATTTTTCATGCGATCTTAACCAATCTTGGTCAAAGTCTTTATATCTATAAGAGCTTGGATGAGTTTGAAAATCGGCCAGATCGGATTAGTAGCACCAGAGTGGTTGCACTTGAATTAACAAAAAATGCTATATGTTGCCTTGTGAACACTCTAGCACCTTCATTTATTGTTTTATCTTTACAAAACTTGCATGGATTGTTAAAAGCAATGAATTCTTGGACAAGTTTGAAAACCAGCCAGATCGAACAACTACGCCGGAGTTATGGCCCTTGTTTTTGCAAGGGCCATAAACAACAACAACAACATTTTCTGCCTTGTGAACACTCTAACACATTCATTTATTATTTGATCTTTAGCAAACTTGCACAGATTGTTAACAGAAATGAATTATTGGACGAGTTTGACAACCAGCCAGATTAAACCATTTACGGCGGAGTTATGGCCCTTGTTTTTGCTAAAATAAAAGAAGTCATTTTCTGCCTTGTGAACATCCTAGCACCTTCTTTTATTATTTGACCTTAACCAAACTTACACAGATTGTGTATATCAATGAAAGCTCGGAACAGTTTGAAAACCAACCAAATCGGTTTAGTAACAGCAGAGTTATGGCCCTTGTTATTCTGGAAAAAAAGCATATTTCGCCTTGTGAACACGCTAGCACCTTTATTTATTATTTGATCTTTACCAATCTTGCATAGATTGTTAATAGCAATAAAATCTTGGACGAGTTTGAAAACCGGCTTATGTTCGAATCATTTACGCCAGAGTTATGGCCCTTTATTTTCTGAAATATGCTATAATTCGGCCCTGTTAACACGATAGGGCTTTCATTTTTCGTCGGATCTTTTACAAACCTTACCAAATTGCTGATACCAATGAAAGCTTGGACTAGATCGAAAACCAATCAGATCGGACATGTAATTACGGAGGCATGGTCCTTGATTTAGTTAAAATCGCTGTAATTTGCCACGTTAAGATTATATGGCCTTCATTTTGCATCCGATCTTACCAAACTTTACCAGATTGTTAATATCAATAAAAGCTCGGACATGTTTGAAAACCAGCCAAATCGGATTAGTAACGTTACGGCCCTTGATTTAATTAAAAATGCTGCATTTTGCCTCATTAAGAAGATAGGGCCTTCATTTGGCCGGATTTTAATGAAACTTTGCAGGGGTGATCAGTACTAAATCTAGTTATGCATGTCATCGCAGTGTTCCGGTTGAATGATTTTTGGCGGAGTTATGGCCCTTTAAAGATTTTAATACACAAACTTTGTCCGGAGTATTTTTTCTGAACCCCTGGCCGGATTTTAACGAAACTATACAGGGATGATCAGTACCAGGCCTAGTGGAGCATATCATCAAGTGTTCCGGTTGAATGATTTTTGGCGGAGTTATGGCCCTTTAAAGGTTTTAATACACACACTTTGTCTGGACTAGTTCTACTGAAACCCTGGCCGGATTTCATCGAAACTTTGTAGGGATGATCAATACCAAGCCTAGTTAAGCATATCATCGCCGTATTTCTGTTGAAATATTTTTGGCAGAGTTATGGCCCTTTAAAGGTTTTAAAACACACATTTTGTCAGGACTAGTTCTCCCGAAACCCTGGCCGGATGTCAATAAAACTTTGCAAGGATGGTCAGTACCAGACCTAGTTGTGTATATCATCACCGTGTTCCGGTTAAATGATATTTTTCGGACCTTTAGCCTTTCAAATGTTTTGTCCACAAACTTTATCCCGACTAGTCTCTTCTGAACTCCTGACCGAATGTCAACGAGTTTTTAAGGGGAATGATGAGTACAAAGTCTAGTTGCGCATATTATCGCCGTGTTCCGGTTGAAAGATGTTTGGCAGAGTTATGGCCCTCTAAATGTTTTATTACACTAACGTTGTACAGGCAGGTTCTCCAGAACGCCTGGCCGGATTTCAACGAAACTTGGCAAGGATGATCAGTAGCACCGTGTTTTTGTTGAATGATTTTGACACAGTTATTGCCCCTTATACACAATTTTTTTCTGGACTAGTGTTCCTGAACCCCGGGGTGGATTTCAGTGAAACTTGGCAGGAATGATCTGTACCAAGCCTAGTTGCGCATAATGTTGTCGTGTTTCCCATCATATACTCCATATAGCAAGTAGAGCGATACAAGCCCTCTTGGACCTCTTGTTTTAACATTTAAACTGTCGGAGAAGTTGTAGACATCATGAGTATTAACTCATATCTGGCTATAGGATCATTTTTCACATTTTTAATGTTTTAAGTTCATGTTTTGTGACAGAAGTACATATAAAACTGTATGTTCACTAAGCTGAGTCTTATTTGTTTTTTAATTAAGTGCATATACAATGGAAAGCAACAACTGAAATTAAGTTTTTATTGTTTTGAAGTGCAAGATAATCAGAGAGAAAATGTCAAACCGAGACTGCAATGTTTCTTGTATCTATAGTTTTCGGCGATTTCTAAATTTCCCCTTTCATGCTCTCTTTATTATAGTGTGTACAGATGGTGAAACCGTTCCAGCTGGTGATGGCTGCAATACATGCACGTGTAATAACGGACAGGTTGGCGGCTGCACCAGGATGACATGTCCCCAGGGTGAGTAAGGGATATCAAAAAGCTCATATTTACATAATTCATAAAATGAATAGTATAGGAAAACAATAATGAGATTGAAAAATAAAAAAAAATATCCAGGCATATGAACACTCGCCGGTTCTGTCTCGATACTCAGGCACATTCAGGAAACACTGTTATGACGACGTTAACTGTATCTTGAGCGGTGAATGACCGTGAACTGCTATCACGTCGTTAAATGCACCTTGAGCTTTGATTCTCTAATGATAATGGCATTAGTTTATGTTGACAGTGATCTCTAATGACAATCACATACAAACACAATATTGTATTTAACGCATGGTTTTAGCGTATTATGCCAATACTTCCCGGAAGAAACGTGTGTTTGATAGCAAAAAAAATAATCGGCTGCCATTGTCATGTCTATAGTCTATATCATCTGCGAAGCTTGTTTGTTTTCAAGACAAACATCTAGAACGGTTCTTCTTAAAAAAGGTTTGACGTGTCAGGCATTTTACCGACATTCTGGTATCGTTTCTGATTGGCTGAATCAGACGCACCTTCTGTATGTTCACTAAATTGGGCCTTTTTATGTAAATATATATTTCGTCGATTTCCAAATTTCTTCTTTCATACTGTTTTTATTACAGAGTGTATTGATGGTGAAACCGTTCCAGCTGGTGATGGCTGCAATACATGCACGTGTAATAACGGACAGGTTGGCGGCTGCACCAGGATGACATGTCCCCAGGGTGAGTAAGGAATATCTAAAAGCTCATACTTACATAATTCATAAAATGAATAGTATAGGAAAACAATAATGAGATTGAAAAATAAAAAAAATATCCAGGCAAATGAACACTCGCCGGTTCGGTCTCGATACTCAGGCACATTCAGGAAACACTGTTATGACGACGTTAACTGTATCTTGAGCGGTGATTCTCTAACGATAATGACCGTGAACTGTTATCACGGCGTTAAATGCACCTTGAGCTTTGATTCTCTAATGATGATGGCATTGCTTTATATTGACAGTGATTCTCTAATGACAATCACATACAAACACAATATTGTATTTAACGCATTGTTTTAGCGTATTATGCCAATACTTCCCGGAAGTAACGTGTGTTTGATAGCAAAAAAAATAATCGGCTGCCATTGTCATGTCTATAGGTTACATTGCACCATTGCGTTTGTGATTTCGTGGTGTATAGTCAATTAGTGCCTAATAAAAAACGTTTCCCTGCCTTACTAGTGATACAAAATGCATACTTTTGATTGCTTTTTGTTATTATTACCTATAATTGAGCCAAATGATGTATTGTGAACATTGATTAGTGTTTGTTTGAGAAATTTAATTACAATTGACATAGACAGTAAAGCGAAAGTAGAAATGGGGTAAATCTATCTGTGACGTGTCAAAATAGAACGTGACGTCATTCAACAGATTGGCTTGTTCTTACATGATACATGACCCCCTGTTTTTATTGCATTTTTATATTGGTGGACACTCGATCGTTTGATTGATATGTGTTTTAAAATTTTCTACGGAGAAAAATGCGCATTTTTTATCTCTGGATATACATTCGTCCTATATAAAACAAAGAAGGAAAATCAATGGTGCAATGTAACCTATAGTCTATATCATCTGCGAAGCTTGTTTGTTTTCAAGACAAACATCTAGAACGGTTCTTCTTAAAAAAAGTTTGACGTGTCAGGCATTTTACCGACAATCTGGTATCGTTTCTGATTGGCTGAATCAGACGCACCTTCTGTATATTCACTAAATTGGGCCTTTTTAATGTAAGTATATATACAATGAAAAGCAACAACTGAAATGAGGTTATTATTTTTTCGAAGTGCAAGATAATCAGGGAGAAAAATGTCTGACTGCAACAATAAAGACGTTGAGCAGTGATTCTCTAATGATAATGGCATACAATTTAACGCATTGTTTTAGCGTATTATGCCAATACTTTCCGTTAGTAACGTGTGTTTGATAGCAAAAAAAAATCGGCTGCCATTGTCATGTCTATAGTCTATATCATCTGCGAAGATTGTTTGTTTTCAAGACAATCATCTAGAACGGTTCTTCTTAAAAAAAGTTTGACGTGTCAGGCATTTTACCGACATTCTGGTATCGTTTCTGATTGGCTGAATCAGACGCACCTTCTGTATGTTCACTAAATTGGGCCTTTTTATGTAAATATATATACAATGGAAAGCAACAACTGAAATGAAGTTTATTTTTTTCGAAGTGCAAGATAATCAGGGAGAAAAATGTCTTACTGCAACAATTAAGACGTTGAAGATGATTCTCTAAAGATAATGGCATACACTTTAACGCATTGTTTTAGCGTATTATGCCAATACTTTCCGTAAGTAACGTGTGTTTGATAGAAAAAAAATGATCGGCTGTCATTGTCATTTCTATAGTCTATAGTCTATATCATCTGCGAAGCTTGTTTGTTTTCAATACAAACATCTAGAACGGTTCGTCTTAAAAATGTTTGACGTGTCAGGCATTTTACCGACATTCTGGTATCGTTTCTGATTGGCTGATACAGACGCACCTTCTGTATGTTCACTAAATTGGAACTTTTTATGTAAGTATATATGAAGTTATTATTTTTTTCGAAGTGCAAGATAATCAGGGAGAAAAATGTCTTACTGAAACAAGAAAGACGTTGAGCAGTGATTCTCTAATGATAATGGCATACAATTTAACGCATTGTGTTAGCGTATTGAGCCAATACTTTCCGGAAGTAACGTGTGTTTGATAGAAAAAAATAATCGGCTGCCATTGTCATGTCTATAGTCTATATCATCTGCGAAGCTTGCTTGTTTTCAAGACAAACGTCTAGAACGGTTCTTTTTAAGTAAGAGTTTGACGTGTCAGCCATTTTACCGAGATTTTGGTGTCGTTTCTGATTGGCTGATACAGACGCACCTTCTGTATGTTCACTAAATTGGGTATTTTTAATGTAAGTATATATACAAAGGAAAACAACAACTGAAATGAAGTTATTAATGTTTTCGAAGTGCAAGATAATCAGAGAGAAAATGTCTTACTGCATCAAGAAATACTAAGTTTATAAAATAATCAGTAACTTCGTTACCACAGTTGTTTTTATGACAGAACAGTCTCAATCAACAGAGACTGCAATATTTTTTTGAATTTATTGTTTTCGCCGATTTCCAAATTTTCCTTTCATATTCTATTTATTACAGAGTGTACTGATGGCGAAACCGTTCCAGCTGGCGATGGCTGCAATACATGCACGTGTCATAACGGACGGGTTGGCTCCTGCACAATTATGGCATGTTCCCAGGGTGAGTAAGGGATAGCTGTAAGCTAATATTTACATAACTGAAGAATTAATAATATGGAAAACAATAATAAGATTGAAAAAAAAATCATCCGGGCAAAAGAACACTCGGTGGTTCTGTCTAGATACTCAGGCACTTTCAAGAAACACTGTTATGACGACGTTAACTGTACATTGAGTGGTGATTCTCTAATGATAATGACATTGAACTGTTATGACAACGTTCACTGTACATTGAGCAGTGATACTCTAGCGATAATGACATTGGACAGTTATCACGACGTTAACTGACCTGGAGCGGTGATTATTTAATGATATTGACCTTGAACTGTTATCGACGGTAACTTTACCTTGAGTGGTAATTCTCTAATGATACCGACATTCTGGTGTCGTTTCTGATTGGCTGATAAGACGCACCTTCTATCCAAGATATACAGAACGGCAGAAAGACAATAGATTCATCAATAAATATAGAGGGAAACTTCATCATTATATCGACGAACTAAATGTAGATTGTCAAAATGCTTTAATAAAATAATAATAATTACGGACACGTGCTTCCGGTTTCAAATTTGTTTCTGCACAAACGGTCAAGACGTTTGTTTGTACAGTCAAGCGTCGAAGCTGATCAAGACTTTCATGTCTCGTAATTACAACGGCTTCGGAAGAATATGTTTGTACTTTTCACACGGTTTCAGGATGATGTTAACCGTTAATATCAATCAAGTATATTACAAACTTGTTTCAACACCAAACATATACTTACTTACTTACTTACATATATATGAATATGTATTTAATATACAATTAAGGATTTCTTTACATTTCTGGATCATTTAAACAATTTAACCATATGCATGTGAAACCATCTCTATATCTAACGCTGGCAATGGTTTAGTTACATCACGTTATCGTGCGAAACGTTTTAACAATGAAACCATCTCTATATCTAAAACTAGCTGTCACTGGTTCATACTTCGATAATTTATTTAGTCAATATGTTTTCCTCTCGGACATTTAACGAAATTGCACTTTATGAGAAACAAACGTTGGTGTTCGATATCGGAGTATCAGGACAATAGAATAATTTGAATATTTAGATTCAGAAATTCATTTTTAACATGTTTTGTGACAAAATGTTTTGTGAAAAAACAATAAATAAAGTCATGTTTTCTGGGAAAAGGGATTTTATTGCCTATGCGACCAGTTTAGACCCAGATAAGTCTGTGCATCGATAATGTCGACCTGTACTGTTCGCTATTCATATTAAATACTTCTTTCGAACAGTGCAGGCATTGGTTGTGTGAATGTTTAGGTTGATCTGGGTCTACACTGGTCGCAATGACAATTAAACAACTTTTCTACCTCTTCTTTTTCTTCAGGAGGCTATTGAACGAAGTGCACCTGCCAGCGCTTTTGACGGACGAGAATTGCGGTTTAATATGACTTTGGGTATATTATATGGCAAATAAATACGTTTTAAAAATATAAACTATTATTTCTAATTTAATTTCCATATTTTATTTCGTTTATTAAAACATACACATTGTGGGATGCAATTTAAAGCACGGGATAAAATGTACATCTTGGAAATGAATGGACTAGCTTACAACACCGACAGATAACAACAACAACAACAACAACAGCAGATACTTTCTTACACTCAGGTTACATATACGAGGGACGTTCAAATATTACGTGGACATTTTTAATAGTTATTACACTTTTATAAATCAAGTAAATTAAATTATATAGCAATAAAGGTTTACATTTTCACTTTTATATCAGTATATATTATA
Source organism: Cyrtodaria siliqua (assembly GCA_037043455.1). Lineage (NCBI taxonomy): Eukaryota > Metazoa > Mollusca > Bivalvia > Adapedonta > Hiatellidae > Cyrtodaria > Cyrtodaria siliqua. The sequence goes on from JAWPHD010005014.1 coordinate 60,039, forward strand.
AAATTATTTGAAACAGATTTCAAGAAATACTACATTTTACAACCCCACTGTTAACAACAACCTAACGTTATAAGTGACGAAAATTGCTAGAAATAACAAACGTAATTGTTATTTAATTAGATTATTGTATTATTCATGATTTGCATTAAATAAATATTTTACAGCATTGTTGAAAACTCATGTTTTGTAAGTATATCACAGCTTCAGAAAGAGATCATACGAATTCGATCGAGATTAGCATACATATTCAAAATATTTAGAAAACAAATAGCATAGTCATTCCAAAAGACATGTTTATTTAATAATATATCGGTATTTTTAATTTATTAACATATATATTTTGAAGAAAATATGTAAGATTTTAAAATTTTATGTTTTTGTATTTCATTTTTGTATTAAACTTGTTTGTTAATATTCTTTAATATTTTATTGGCATTAGTTCTCCGTGACTTTTCCTGACGCTGTCAATTTCAACTTAAAAGCGAGGACGTGTTCGTCTAATTATTTATATTTATCATAGTTCTCCTTGTTCAATATTCATAAAATTTCAGAATTGTAATTTTGGAATACCAGTGACAATGCTGCTTTAGTTTTGTATATTTTTGCCGACGATTTTCCTTTTAATTTAGCCATTACCGAAATGCAGCTATGAAATGCAGACGTCACATTTTGGACTGCTCCGTAGATGGGTTTCTCGCCCTGTTATATCATTCATTACAACGTAACTAGACATGATATCGGTTTTTGTTCAAATCATTTGATTTCTTATGAGTTGGCTCATCGCTAAGGTAATCGGTATATTTCAAAATATACGAATCTTAAAGGTTTACGTCAATAAATGAGTGCTATATCGAAAAAGTCCACGTATTATTTGAACAGCCCTCGTAAATAGTATAACACATTAACGGAAAAAATCAATAGTTATATATTTCTAAATCTACAATAAATTATGTATAAATGAGCTCGCGTGCGTGCGTGCGTTAGTGTGCGTGCGTGCTTATCAACTGCAGTAGAGAATCAGATTAACCCATAGCTGGCAACAAATAGCATGTAGTCACCAACAGCTAGGTACCAGCACATACCAATTACTTTCCACCAACTCGAACGCCGGTGCACAGCCACTGGGTGTTGAAACTACTGAATCGATGGAAAAGTCCAAATGTGCACCATGTGAATTTGAAAAATTGGTAAATTGGTAGTTATTGTCAGCGGCAGATGACCAACTAAAATGTAGGTTATTTGTTGTAGTATATAATTAAAAGAATATTTGTTGGTTTGGGGTGAAACAATTATTTATTTTCATTGATAATAGAGAAAACATATATTTTCACGAGTGCCTTAGCGATTACCTTAGCACGAGTGAGACTATTTGAGTTTTCTTACCTCCAGATGAAAATAAGTATAGGAGCACATGTAACTGTGTTGACATTTTGAATTTTGAGACCATATATCAGTCGTTTAATGATTTGTTTAATGACGACGCGTTAGCGGAGCCGTTACACACAATTTGCTACCGTTAGACGACTGATGTACTGTCGCAAAAGTCAACATTTCAAAATTGGTTAACCCGTTTCTAACTCATTTCAGTTTTTTGACAATTTTTCTCACTAATGCTTTGAAATAAAACTAAATGACGTCACTTTTTTTTTCACGGTTTAACGTCACATGACTGGATTTGCGACGGGTTATGCACTATTGAATAGTCGCAAATGTTTGAACGTCAACCAATCGAGTTCAATTTGTCAAGTGCGTTATAATCCTATATTCACGACAACCCAACACATATTCTTTTTTACAACCCAACACATATTCTTTTTATTATATACTTATTCAAAAAATGAATAGTATAGGAAAACAATAATGAGATTGAAAAATAAAAAAATTACCCGGGCAAATGCACACTCGCCGGTTCGGTCTCGATACTCAGGCACATAGGAAACACTGTTATGACTACGTTAACTGTATCTTGAGCGGTGATTCTCTAACAATGAGCGTGAACTGCTATCACGGCGTTAAATGCACCTTGAGCTTTGATTCTCTAATGATAACGGCATTGATTTATATTGACAGTGATTCTCTAATGACAATGGCAAACACACTATTGTATAGACGCACCTTCTGTATGTTCACTAAATGTTCACGAAATTGGGCCTTTGTTATGTAAGTATATATACAATGGAAAACAACAACTGAAATGAAGTTATTATTTTTTTTCGAAGTGCAAGATAATCAGAGAGAAAAATGTCTTACTGCATCAAGAAATACTTAAGTTATTAAATAATCAATAACTTCGTTACCACAGTTATTTTTATTACAGAACAGTCTCAGTCAAACCGAGACTGGAATATGTTTTGTATCTATTGCAGGGGCGTAGCCAGAGCCTTTTGTAGAATACGCCCTTGGGGATGGTGCGGGAGATTTTGGAGGCTTTCGCCCCCATTCATTGTGTTTTTAAAAATAGTTCCTCACCCACTACCCCACTTCAATTTTAATTGCTGATTTTAACAAATAAGCACTTTTATTTTTTCACATTTGATTTTCTAGAGTACGCCCGGGCGTACAGGAGTATGCCTGGCTACGCCCCTGCATTGGGTATATTATATGCAAATAAATACGTTTTAAAAACATTAAGTATTATTTTAAATTAACTTCCCATATTTTACTTAGTTTATTAAAACATACACATTGTAGGATGCTATTTAAACTTATATTTTCGTCTGGTATGGAACTACCGTTTAAAGATAAATTGTTGGTACGAACTGTACATCTCTTGTCGCAGCTTTCTTTTTGTATTGCTATGAAAGAGATTCAATGTTGAGTATTTTACCAGTTACACGGGAAGATGTAATTGAAACCTTTAATGACATTTTCGGTATCTGGATGACATACTGAACATTAACAATCCTTTCTTTTATTCTATGGTTAATACTATCTATCCCAAAGAACTTCAACTCAACAAAGCTAATATTTCTGATACTGTCGCTTCTTTTCCTGATATACATTTCTCTATTGAAAATGGCGAAATAATTAGTAAAATAAATGTCAGGAGAGATGATTTAATTTTGATATTGTTAATTATCCCCACTTATATGGGGATGTTCCCCGAGCTACTTCTTATGGGGTCATTGTTTCTCAACTTATTCGTTTTTATAGGGCTTATATATAGGGGCACAGCCTCTGGATGTTGAGATTTCTGAATCGATGGAAAGGTCGAAATGTGTTCCATGTGATTTTAAACAAGTCACGCCGGGAATCGCACCGCCAGCGTAGCGTTGACAATATCGAGAGTTTAAGACGGAGGATTTCTGGTAATGCAGGCGTGCGATCAGAATTGCCAGACTTGAGGTGGGTGTTCAACATTGTGCACAATTGTTCTTATATTTAAACCTTTTTTTACAGAAGTCGGGAAATGTCATATGTTAGCCAATTAACCAAAGCGACGATTCCCAGAATTTGGGCATTGACGATCTACGGATGTTTGAGAAATTCTTTCTGCCATATGCAATTTGTGAGGGGCAAAAATCGCATAACACATGTAGATGCTCTTTTCTTTTCAAACCTTTTCATTTATCTTGTGAATTTTACCCTCAGATACCCTCAGATATTGCAATTTTTTTAATAGTTTGTTCTCTTGTTGCTCTGGCTTCTGAGTACTTGCATGTCATTGAGTACTTGCATTGTGGCTTTCTAGGCTTTTGTTTTTATCTTATATAAATGATCATCTAAATGTTTTACTTCTATTGCTTAGTAATACTGCCTTGTTTGTTAGAGAATGTAACCTGATGGGGATTTCTTTATTTACACTGTCTCGTTTATTTGGGATGACAATAGAGTAAGTGTTATGTTTGGTGCACCCTAAAACCTGGTTTAAACCCCCAGCGACGTTTTTTTGCCACTGACCGTTCCAAGGCGGTAGCACTCGTTTGTGATTGTGATGTCACATGCCTTCTTATTAACGTTGTAATTTCTGTTTGTTTTTATGGATGTTTCTGGTTGACTGTGTTCTGTGAAAGCTTCATTTTCTGTTCGACATTTATAACTACTTGTATTGTCCAACATCTATCGCTGTTTATTGATTTAGAGAAACAAAATGTGTTCTGAGAACTTTACAATTCTTTTATTTTATATCCCCTGCCATGTTTATTATGTGACCGCTTTTGTCACTTTAAAATATAACTGTTCTCGTTTGAGACGAATGCAGTATTAAAAGTAGAAGCACTTTCACAGAGGCACTTTTAACAACACTTATGAATAATAAATACTTAAAACATAAATCATTGAAAAGAAAAAAACTATTAACAATTGTAACGACAACTCGACCAAGAACAGACCAACACTTAAAGCGGTTAAAATAAATCTTTATATCCTGTCGGTTGTCAAGAAATGAATACTAAATATCAGGTCCCACCAAATTAAAAAAAATCAATGTTCCCTTTCTAGAAACGAAACGAACATGAAATAACGACAAAAGGATGTATTGAAACCGCAAGATCAAATACATGGATTTATTATATTCAATTTTATTTTCTCGCGAGAATGTGTACATACACTTTAACACTTCTAACAGGAAAGAAAACATTTAAACATTATTTTCAAGAATCGGGCAAATATGATCGAATCTTGAAGTATGAAATGATTTCTTTTGTATGAAATGAACAAAGAACACATATTTTAATGTACAGACGTCAGGTAAAACTGTGTCATTTAGGTCTGATGTGACACTTCGTCCGTCATCTTGACTTCCTCCGAGGTTACTGTCCAAATATAACCTAATATATACAGGATATTTGTTGTTTTGGAGCGAATAACAGATTGTATTTCACCGAGAAGAGTGAAAACTTTATATTTTCACGAATGCGAAACATGAGTGAAAATATTGGTTTGATCATTCCGAGATGAAATAAAATCTGTTATTCACGACAAAAAAAGAAACAACTTTCTTTTTATATTGTGCTTTATAATCAAAGTGTACTGCAATGATAAAATTGCTGTTTTAATTCCCCATAACTTCTAAACTACTAAACCGGTTTCAATAATCTATGACTCATTTTCTTAGTTAAGTTATTTCCATTCCAATGATATAACCTTTTTTTAGCATATATACTTTCTGAAAAAAGTAGTTTAACAAAAATGACCAACTGACATGTTTCACTGTAAATGACAACAATTTTGAAATAATTCACCAGTTTTAAAAAATATAGCTCATTTTCTTAGTTAGACCATTTACAGTCGAATGATATATATTAAACAGTTATTTTCTATACAAATAAATAAAAAATGTTTTTGATATGTAGTTCCGGCAGTGAAAAAATAAAACTCTGTATTTCACACGTATGAAATACCACTTTTATTTCATTGCTAAAATGCACTATTTCACTGCTAAGCATAAAATAAAATGTGTTACCAGGACGTATAACTTCGTTTCATTAATTAATTTGTGTAGGACTAATAAACAATACGGACTACCACAACCTGACTTCTGTGATGACGTGATTTACAAACTTCATAAGATCCTTGGTCATAATCACTTTCAAACAATATTTATTAAAATAAAAGTTTATCAAAAGGGGTTATGACCCTTTCATTGTGCAACGCACTGCATGTTTAGTGGTTGGTCGATATACAGTTCGCCACTATGCTTTCCTCTTTAATTGGATCAAGACCAGACAGATTGTGGACACTATGATGACGTCTAGCTATATCCTCAAAGGACCGTAGTGTTTGATGTTTGGCTTAAACATTGTTTTGTCGTACCCTTAAGAACTATTGGTCCGACATCTTTAAAAAAGGATAAAAAATGGATGCGGTATGGTCAAGTGAAATTTTCTACCAAGTGCATACTTTAGGGCGTAAGCAATTTCGAACATTTTACTTGACCATATTCTATCCATTTTGTATCCTTTTTTTTTGTAAAGATGGCGGACCAATAGTCCCCAATGGTGCCTTCTTTTGTTATTTTGGCATCTCATTGAGAACTTGCATTGTGGCTTTCTATGCTTTCTTATATTCATATATACATGATCATCTATGTGTTGTACTTATATTGCCTATTTATGCTGCCTTGTTTGTTAGAGACTATGACCTGGAGGGGATATTGTTTTTATTTACATTGTCTCGTCTTATTTGGATGACAATTATTTTAAGAGTGTGAGGTTTGGTGCACCATGGAACCTGGATTAACACCAGCCGCCTGTTTGCTACTGTATGTTCCAAGGCGGTATACCTATTGTCAACCGCTTGATGTTCGGGATGTCACACCCCTTATTAACATTGTAATTGTTGTTTGTGTTAATGCGTGTATGACAGTAATTGGACCAATAACTGGGCCAATATGAAAACACTTAATTAAATTAATAACATCATAGTATAACCTGGTTATATGGACGCCATATTGTTTCTACTTACACGCTCACAAGTATAGAATCCCACGGTACAGTTTGTTTATAAGCAGCTACAGAATACTGTTGAACTGGAGTCTTAGTCATCAAACTCTTGGGCACCAAGATGGCTTGCATGTTGATCTGTATGAGAACATATGAGACTTTTGACTTTTGAGACTGAATGCTCAGTAGTTTAATGACTACGGCCCAGATCAGATTTGAGTTGTTCAACCTATTGTAGCAAAACTACACAAACGACTCATAGGTTGTAACGTATTCTAGGGCTATGTTCTAAAGCCCCTCTTCCGTGACTGGTTCAAAACTATCTCTTATATGGCCGGGTTAAGAGCCTCCTCTTACATACTTCCCTCTACATCGCCGGGTTAAAGTAGCTAAACAACCGCCCAATTTTACCACATAAGTACACCGTTTCTATATCTACTGACGACAACTTACAACGTACTCATATAACTCATATAACTAACATATTGCATATTTTGAGAATCCTAACTCTATAGACACAATATAAACGGCTTTAACAAGCCAGACCAACTCCCAAAACTGGGAGCGTTGAATTAAGTTACCAATTCATAATTCAATTTACGCATATTCAATCACAGGTAATTTAAGAACCCGTTAACAAACCTATTATTGTAATCGATACATATACATTATTATATGACCTGAAAACCTGGACAAAGTTTTGAAGCGTGATTATGTCGTTTTTTGGCGGGTTAGTTACTTCAAAGACTGACTAAACACACATCTGGCAGTTTCTTTTATACAGAGTCAAATCGTGATACATAACAACACAAAGTACATAAGTAGTTCATCTTGTCAACATACATCGTGTCTTGTAACCACAAGAACACCATATACCGCGGTACAATTGTAAACACATTAATATGTGTCATGTGTACATCATCCCACCTATTACACTTCTGAAAACCAAATACGTAATTGTCGTAAACATCGTATACATAGTAATTGTCGTAAACATCGTATAGGTATGAAAGCACTAATTATTTTCCCCATAGACACCAATGTTAAAGTGTCACATATTAATGATTTGCTTCAAATTCAACTCAAGTATGGATAATGCAGCATGTAATGTTCATATAGAAAACTATTTTTCCACTTGAAAAATCACCAGAAAACGTGGGGTCACAAGACATGTAAGAAAGTTCGTGTTTGTTTACTAAACAGGTCAAGGGTACAGCTGTTTTTACTGATCGACTGTTTTCATTCCTCACAAAGTGTAAGCATAGAGTCGAACTTTCGAAAATGTTCATCAGTGATCCAGTAAAATCTATTAATACGCTTCTTATACATATAACCACAAAATCGAATAGAAATGGGCAGTTTTCCCCTACTTATAATGGCCGTTTCCATCGAAAAAGGAGGGATTACTTTTTATTATGGGAACTACATTCGACTACACTTCGGAGGTTTACATGTAATTGGTGGTGGTAAACCTATACATCGTAATTGTCGTAAACATCGTATACATAGTAATTGTCGTAAACATCGTATATATAGTAATTGACGTAAACATCGTATACATAGTAATTGTCGTAAACATCGTATACAAATTAATTTGAAACTTGTATTAATACACGTCATAATTTAACTCACTCGTGCATATTCGTGTCTACATAATGACCATGTTTACTATTCCAAGAATGGGCTGACTAGTTATCAATCTGTCATGAGTGCATACAATGACGATCCTAGCTTGTAAACATACCTAGACCCCTTCCCCAGCAATTCTCATTTTAAAACTCAACTATCAGTAATACATACTTGTCATACTGCCAATACCGCCATAAACTGTTTTGAATCAACCATTTTGGTTTCGTTATAAAAATCTATACTATTAGTTATTTTGATTCTTGACGGGGGACATGGGCTCACATTCCTTGCCTGAATATTATATTCACACGAGCAGTCAAGCGAGGCGGAATATACTTGTCAGCAGGCCCATGTCCCTTGTCAAGAATCCAAATAACGAATTTGTCATACTACGGAACGGAGTTGTTACTACTTTAATATATTTAAAAAACACAAAAACAACCTTAACACGTTTACTTTTTCATTCTAAAAAATCCTCTAATTCAGTCCTAACACGAGACGGCTTTAAAGGACTCACAACACTATTATCTCCCTTGAATACTCGTGCCCACAGATGAAGGAGGTAGATAAAAAAAATCGTTTTTCTACGTTTTACAGGATACATTAATTTGTCTTTACCAGGTACTAAATCTACAGCATTTTAGGAAGAGATCACAGAAAAATTCATGTTGATATAAGATTTCTAGCTAATTCTGCCTCATTTTACACATCATGGGTCTAATCACCACGGGGTTGTATTTTTGTCTAACTTTTGATCGGCAAACATGAAATTAAAAAAGTCCAATCTGGTAAATATTTGTTAATTGTGTTTTAAATTGCAGATATTGGCTCAATAAAGAATTTAAGCATAAATACATGTTGTACATTTTGTTTATCTCTATGCCACGAACAAAAACATTACAATGGGACCCTATGGAAAATTAATAGTGGTGTGAGACGTTAATGTTTACGTTCATGACGTTAAACGTCGCCTATTTTGGCGGATTTTTTAATAATCAAAAACGTCGTTCATGACAATGTAGGTATTTTATTATCTTTAAAATGGAAAACACCAATTCTTATTATTATTTCAGACTTTTACCCACAATTGAAAGTCCAGAAAGGCGGTAAGAAAGGATCATTCGACGGTTTCCACACTAAAGCGGCAGCGTAATAACCGCCATTTTGTTTTTGTGTGTATTGATTGTAAGAAGCACCCGTGGGGAAATCGCCAAAAGATCAAGTCGCGAGAAGTGGAAATGGGCTCATGTATCCGGCACATTAACCAAATAAACTCGAAAAAATTCTTTGCAGAAAAGACTGACTAAACACAACTCTGGCGGTTCTTTTATACAGAGTCAAATCGTGATACATAACAACACACAATACATAAGCAGGTCATTTTGTCAACAAATATCGTAACCGTAAGAACACATTGTACCGTCCCTACATTGTAAACATATTAACATGTGTCATGTGTACATCATCCCACCTATTACACTTCTGAAAACCAAATTAGTAAGTGTCGTAAACATCGTATACATATATAGTTACCTCTACATCCCTACATGGTACATGTATCTCCTTACATGGTACATTTATCATTAAATGTTATAATTTAACTCATTCTTGCATATTTCATGTCTACATAATTACCATGTTTTCTATTCCAAGAATGAGCTGACTATTAATGCAGCACTGTTTTTGACAGCAAACATCGATCGACATAAACAACAACGACAACAACAACTACGACGACGACGACGTCAACAACAACAACAGCAGAACAGTACCAACACAAAGAAAAAGAACAGCAACAAGCATGCACGCCTGATAGCTATTTAATAAACAACTTGTCAGTCATGCTTTTTGTATCAGTTCTATAGTTTTTGTGTTTGTTTTCCATGAGATACTCCAAAATGTTATGCAAAGTAATGAGTAGTCTTGATCATCTTTGACGCTTGATTGTAAATACAAACGTCTTGACCGCTTGTGCAAAAACAAATTTGAAACCGGATGCACGTGTCTTTTTTTTTTATTGAAGTATTTTTGACCATCGGCATTTAGTTAATCGATATAATGATGAAGTTTCCCTCTCTGTTTATTTATAAATTTATTGTCTTTCTGCCTTTCTGCATCTCTTGGATAGCAGGTGTTTCGATACCAGATCGTGTTGAAACGATACCAGATCGGCAAAAAGTCGAACCTTTTTAAAAGAACTGTTCTAGACGTTTGACTTGAAGAAAGCAAGCGTCACAGAAGATCTAGATTACTAAATGAGCCTCTTAACTCCCATGTGTTGTCCATATGCTCGCATCACTACTACTCTAATTCAACAAGCTTATAGAGGGATCTTCCATCTTTAATATTGTATCGTGTCGAAATGAGCTTGTCCTCATCCATACGAACATACCTCCCGTTGCCCTTTGTAAGGATTCTTACTAAGCCGTTGTCGGATTCTATGACATAAAACCTTAGATTGTCCGTGTCCGGCATTTCCAGGGTGTTCAGATTCTGTGACATGGAGCCTGGAACGTTGAAGCCATCATACACCAGACGAGAACTTGCTACTGTCTATAATTATCAAAGATAACATTACTGAAATGGAAACCTAGAACTATATTAAATCATAAAAGTTAATAATGTCGCCACGACTACAAATCAGTAGTATTGTTACTTACTGGTCCTTTGGGATCATTTGGGATCATTAAGCCCAATCTTTGCGGCTTTAAAATCGAATATCACTTAAGCCGGTGCTAGTAGCCATGAGAGGTTTTCACTCCACATTACCTCTCACGAACAGAAACAGACTCAATAAAACCGAATCTCGTGTTTGTGTTTGTTTCATGGGATCCCTTTCTCAGCAAACTATTCATTGACTGTTTGTTATAATTTGTTTGGTTTATACACATTATACGCTAAGGATCAACAAAGCATATTTAAAATATTATATAATATCAAAAGGCAAGTTAAATAAGACAAAAGTGTTATGGCAAGCATTCATATATACTTACCATGATCTTGTATGAGTAATCCGTCTGGAGAAGAAAGTAAAAATGTGTGAAGGAATCAGTCGTTTGCCATTCCCACTGCACCATCCGGGAACCTCTCCCATCTTCATGCCACCATATTGACTCGTCTTCTAAGAGGATGCGGAATCGTCGCCCAGTAAGGTTCATTACGTCTGTGGCGTAACAATTAACACAATGGAGTTCATCAGAGGTAATCAAAATATTACCCATGTTTAACCAGCAATTTATTTGTAATCAGTTCAACTCAATATTTTATTGGGTATAACAATTATATTTTTATTGCATTACACAAGGCGGATTACAAAACAATCATACAAACAAATAAAACATATAGAGAATAATACAATCAACATGTATTAAGTCAATACGTTGTAATATATTTTTAAAAAGCATCTTCTCAGAATTCATTAAATCTTGTCTTTACGTATTGTGTTAAGCTATGCTAAAAATGAACTTGCAGAGAAAAAAGGTTTGAGTTCAAATTTCTGGTGAATCAATATATTCAGTACTATTATTCACAACATTTGCAAGATAAATGTACTTAGTTAATCTGTTTACCAGCGTCTCCGTGGCCGAATGGTTAACGTTACGTTGTAAACCTTCGCCTCTCACCGCTGTGTGTTCGAATCCCACTGGGATCTCGACTTGTAAGTGAGGAAGTGTCGATTCTTACGGATGGCGGGAGGTGTACAGTACTGGTTCTACCCAGGAGAAGTGGGTGGTCTGCCTCCACCACAAACAATCGACCGTCATATATAACTTTACATGAATTGAAAATGACGTAAAACCTCATACAAACAAACAAACTAATCCGTTTAACAAACCGGACTGTTGTGCTTGCATGAGCGACTGACATTTCTATATTTTCGGCCAGGAATTAATATATTTTGGAAGAAGGTTTTACGTATACTTTGATAATTTGGACATATCAATAAAAAATGATACTCGTTTTCTATTACATTCATATTACACTGTGTGCATATCCTTAAGCTACAATCAACATTTCTACATCTAGTAGTAAACATGGCCTACTGCGAGGTTATTATTATGCTTCAAAACATATATCCTTTAACAGAACTGTCCAATTGCTGGAATTAGTTTGCAGTTAACAATGGTAATGGCGAGGTTATTATTATTATTATTATTATTATTATTATTATTCACATATCTTCTTTAATAGGTATTTCCATTTGAGATGTAACAGCACTCCCTACGGGCGTAAACAAATTAAGACTCACATCAACATGTGAATGCATACAGACTGGCCATGGACTACAGTGTGCATATTACACATACGGGTATAGCGATACTAAACGCCACGCGATTCGTTTTCCGTGGAATAAATGATTGAATGAATGACGTTTTACGGCACGTCGACACATAATAGGTCATATTGTGCGCAAAAACTGGTGAAAATGAAATCGTTTTCCGTGGAATGGCTCATGAATGTATATGATATACTTAGTTTACTTCATAATACACACAATAGAATGACCCTATTACTAATGTACAACTGAATTAAATGTTTTAAGAGATAAACAACAGCTGTCTGAAATACGGGCTTAAGATATGATGCAGAGTTTCATTCCATTCTTCAAGAAGTTAAACATGTAGAAGCTTATTTACGCGCATTCTTTTTTCTACCATAGATTTCTATATGTTATTGGTGCATTATAATCTACAGTTAGTCACATGAAAAAAAGAGCTTTAAACTATACTTATAATAAACGTATGTCCCTTTATATATGTGTCCACTAAATATATGCCCTGATTATTAACAGGACATCAGTTATGTTGCCTCTGTTGTTTTTTTATAGACATGAACATTTATGTGCACAGTGTATCAACTACTCTTATCAAAACATTATATAGACATTGTACCATATCAATACCAATATCATAAATAAATAACGATATGCCTTTTTATCACCGCAGGTATCAGTATTTAAACATATTTGGGTTGAATTTACCAACCACGCATCAACTTCATTCATGTTTCAGATTGTCAAGCAGGCAGGAATATTATGCAGTTAAAATTAATGACTTTTTCACAATCTTAATTTCTGACATAAGTGAGGTTTTTAACTTAAATATGCTTTTTTTTGTAATTGTTTCTATGCTTTTATTTTTGGTTGACTGTGGTCCTGAATGCTACTTTTCCTGTTCGACTTTTATGTCTACTTTCGAAACAAACTGTGGGAGGGGATTGACACTCAAACTTTTCAGAAAAGCACGGACGGACACTCGGACGCACTGATGGACAGGACGGACATGGTTAACACTTCATGCCACCTCACCATTCGGTGATGGGGCATTATCAGATATGAAAATGTATGTACAAAGTGTTACTTATATATCTAAATGTTTACATGTATTGCTGCATGTGTCTCAAAGTGTTGCGTGTTTATTATTGATTTGGCCTTGAAGAAAGTGAAAAACAGTATAGATGTAAATATGTTTACAATGTATGCAAATAATTGATGTAAATTCATTTTTGATGACATTTGGACTGTTCTCATTGGACTATTTGATGCATATTCATTTGTGATGAACTTTGGACTGTTATCATTGGACAGTTTTGGTGGGGAGACTTTTGGAGCAGTCTTTGGGCGGTATATTAACAGGCTAGCTCTGAGAGAAGCAGCAGCAGTTGAGTTCTATTTAGTAAAGAGTTAATTTAGATTTGGATGTTTTTTAGAAAATACAATTGTGGAAGATTTAATACATATTGTGCTCATTCATGATAACAGTGAAATTGGATATTTGGACTAAACCGGAAATATTGAAAATTAATTTAGACTTAAAGAGACAATTACTGTTTTGGATTAAAGAGACACTTGCTGTTGTGGATTAATAGAGACACTTACTGTTTTGGATTAAAGAGACACTTACTGTTTTGGATTAAAGAGACATTTGCTGATGCGAATTAAAGGAACATTGGATAATTTTCTTTTGACTTAATTCAAAACTGTACACTGTAAGTGAATATTTTATGTAAATAAATGTGTTAATTATAATTTGTGTGTGCTGGTTTTGCTTCCTTTCTTGTTACATTTTACTCGTAACATAAGGACTAGCATAGCATGATACTCACAGCGAAAAGAGCAAGTGACGATTGTCTGATTCCATTCCCCATTGTGCATGCATGTAACACTTGTAATATCTGGCCAATAATCAGCTGAACATACAGTATATCCGACAGCACCGACGACAATTCCATTTGGTGTAGAAACATATCCTGTATTATCGCCACCTTGTACCATCGGTGGGGTGGAACAACCTGCAAATAAAAGAAAAAAGTTAAAGAACCATTTAAGATGACACATGTGAATTATTAATTATTATTATTAATGTAAAAAGTTCAAAGCAAACGATGTTTACATATTGCTAATTGGTGAATATATTGCACCAATAATATATTAAAACCATGAACATGAATAGAGTAACCATGAACAAGCTGAAAACTCAAAATTGTATTTAATTGTATGTAAGCTGTTTTAAGGCCAACATGATATATTAATAAATCTAGGTGATAAATTGGATGCTTTTAGGTAATGTAGCGACACATCGAAACAAGCTCTATTGTTGAGAATTTTGAAAAACTTAGAAAAAGGCGAAAGAATTATCAAAATCGGATGATAAACAACAAAGATATGACCATTTGAAGATTGTTCTGAAGTTAACAGGTTATTGTCTTTGCGTCAAATCACAACACCGTATCGTTCTATGTGTAACGGGTTATTCGAGCGATTTAACGGCACGTTAAAGCAAATGTTACGGCGTATGTGTACAGAGAGACCCAACGATTGGGACAAGTATCTCAATGATTTGCTGTTTGCATTTAGAGAGGTTCCACAAGTTCTCCGTTTGAGTTATTGTACGGTAGATCAGTCAGAGGTCCCATGAGGATACTTAGAGAGATGTGGGCAGGTGAAGTAGATAGTGATGAGGTTAAGACTACATATCAGTATGTGTTAGATCTTAAGGAGAAACTAGAGGAGACTTGTGAGATAGCTCAAAGTCAGTAATAGTTAAGGCAAGTACCAAGTACAAACGCTACTATGACCATAAAGCTAGAGCTATGAGATTTAAGATAGATGACCAGGTGTGAGTGTTACTCCCGACCAACAATAACAAGCTGTTCTTACAACGGAAAGGGTCATTTTACGTTAGAGGGATAGTGAACACTATGGATTATCGTATCGAGATAAATGGAAAGGACCTTTCATGCGAATATGCTGAAAGCGTATGTAAGTAGAACCGATAATATGCAACAAAGAGGTGTTAACTGTAGTTAATGTTGCAGTTATTGAGGATAGTGAGGAAGGCAGTAGTGAGGACACTAGTCCTATGTATTTTCCCACTAGTGTAGGTAATCAGACATCAGCCAATGTAGACATATCGGGCAAGCTTAGTGTAGAGCAGCAACGAGAGATAGGTAGTTTACTCTCGGAGTTCAATGATGTTTTGTCCGAAAACCCGGGGCAGACAGATGGAGTGGAACATGATATTGTACTCACATCAGGGGAACCAATTAGAATTAAGGGGTATCCCATTCCATTTCACTCCCGATCAATTGTTGACCCGAAGGTGAAAGACATGTTGAAATTGGGTGTCATCGTACCTTCAAGTGCCCCTTTTTCATCCCCAGTCGTACTTATTAAGAAAAAAGATGGGTCAATTCGATTCTGCATCGATTTTAGACAGCTCAATAAACGTACCATCTTTGATGCAGAGCCAATGCCTAATATTGGGGAGATTTCTCTACACTTGCGGGATTTTCGTATTTCTCGAATTTAGACCTCAGTAAAGGGTATTGGCAAGTCCCACTTTCAGACCAAGTTAAAGAGATGACCTCTTTTGAAAAGGACTTTTTAAGTTCAAGGTCATGCCCTTCGGTCTCTTAAACGCTCCTGCAACCTTCTGTAGGTTGATGAGGAAAGTCTTGAAGGATTTGTCAAACACAGACAGTTTTGTAGACATCCCGGTGTTTACAACAACATTTGAAGACCATATTAAGGCTCTGCGTAATCTGTTGGAACGGCTACGCTGGTTTAAACTGACTGCAAAACCTAGCAAATCTCACATAGGTTAAGAAGATATAGATAGTCTGGGTCATGCTGTCGGGAGGGACCAGAAATTGAAACCCAACCCCGACAAGGTTAAGGCAATTCAGGAAGCACCAAGACCCGAGACAAAGAAACAAGTTAGGTCATTTTTGAGGTTGGCGGGTTTTTACAGGAACCCAAACGTTTCTTCCATAGCTGTACCTTTGTCAGACTTGACAAAGAAATGTCAACCCAATAGTATAAGTTGGGGGAAAGCCAGAAGCGAGATTTTGTCTGTTTAAAGGGAAATCTGGTCAAAACGCAATACTAAACTTACCTGAACTCGATAAGAGTTTATCCTCAGAACGGTTGCCTCCGATATAAGGGTGGGTGCAGTACTACTGCAAGAGCAAGATGGGTGTAGTCTCCCCGTGGCTTACGCAAGTCGGAAACTACTTCCCCGGGAACGTAACTACTCTGTTATCGAAACGGAGTGTCTTGCAGTAGTGTGTGGGGTCAGTTAATTCCACCGATATGTTTTTGGTAAGGAATTTGTCTTGGAGACTGACCACCAACCGTTAGCTTATATGAACAAAGCAAAGGTATCTAACAGTAGGTTAAGGAGGTGGACATTGACTCTGCAGCCTTACCGGATGAGAATTAAAGCGATCCGAGGAAAGGACAATATTGGGGCAGACTATTTAAGTCGCCGCACATAATAGCAGTGTACAATAGTATAATAGAGTATGGCAGGGTATTGTACAATAGTACTGTATGTTACGACAGTGTACAATGGTAGAATATTGTTGAAATGTTAATGTTGCTTATAATGTAACACTGTCTTGGCACCTGAGCGAACAGCTTGTATATTTTGTCACTTATCATTTGTTGAATTTTAAAATGTGTAGCACTTTCTTTCAGTGTGGAGATGTGTCACAAACTAATCTCCGGTAGAGCGTATTGGTCGTACATAGCTCTTGTAAGCACTTAACGACATCAGTAAGTCAGATGCTTATCCATTGTTCAGTTGAAACATATTCAATAATTGCATGGTATATTCATGTACCATGGAAAAGCGTTAGGCAGGGCCGTTCAATACGTTTATATGTGCGTTAATGCATGTAAAAGTATAGGTATTTAACAATCTATCTCTCTAAAGGGCAAAATTGTTTAAGGGTCCTTTCGTGTAGATATGCAAATTGCGTCTGTTGACACGTGTGTCACGGAATGAACGTGGGTAATGATGGTTTTGGCGGAACGCTGGGTTATAAAGTGCATTGTTTTCCAGTCGTGGCCGGTAATGTTGAAAGTTGCTTTGATTGGAGCAGTCGTTTGAAACGGTGAAATTCACAGGCGATATGTGGTCAGTATATCTATTTTATGAAATTTTATTGTACATTTGTATTCAATGGGCGTCGCCATTTAGTTTCGTGAAGTTGCTACATCCGGTCAGCTTTTATATGTTTCTCAAACATTAACTTGATACAACTAGCATATGAGTCTGAAGTTAACTTTATTATATATAATTATTGTAGTCGATCATTAATTGTAATACAATATTAAATTGATAACGTTGTATATTAAGCGCGTTAGTTAACGGTGAGATGACATACACGTATATATGCCGAGACGTATAACTCATTAATTTTACCACAAGATTAAAGTGATAACGTTTTATATTAGGTGCATTGGTTAACGGTGAGATGCTAGACTTGTATATATGCCGATGCGTATACATGGCGTTGTAGAATACGTATACATTGCTACACATCATAATTAGAGAGTGGCTCACATGCATTTACTAGATAATGACTTGTTTGTGTAATGATAATTGTATGAGATTGTTGTGTAAATGAACCGACATCTAAAAGTATGTATTATTACAGTCTGAGCCTCCCGGAGTGGATCTAAGCCTTTAGGGTGTGTAGGCCCTCTAGGTGATTCAACGCATAACGTAACGAGCAGTGGAGACGGTCCTCGTACCTGGACAACATGGTCAGGTTCTCCTAGGAGCAACAACCCCCGGGACACGTGGTGGGCCCGTCATCAGACCTCACTGTACGTCTCACACCACAATTAATTTTCCATAGGGTCCCATTGTAATGTTTTTGTTCGTGGCATAGAGATAAAAAAGATTTTGCAACATGTATTTATGCTTAAATTCTTCATTGATCCAATATATGCATGCTATTAACTTTTAACGAATATTTACCAGATTTAACTATTTTTAATTTCATGTTTGTGTCACACCTATCAAAATTGAGACAAAAATACAACCCCGTGGAGATTAGACCCATGATTTGTAAAATGAGGCAGAATTAGCTAGAAATCTTATATCAACATGCATTTTTCTGGGATCTCTTCCTAAAATGCTGTAGATTTAGAACCTGGTAAAGATAAATCAGTGTATCCTGAAAAATGTAGAAAAGCGAACTTGTTTTTTTTATCTACCTCCTTCATCTGTAGGGCAGGAGTATTCAAGGGAGATAATAGTGGTGTGAGTCCTGGAGGAACTTTACCCCACAACCTCGGTGGAGGTTATTCATCGAGTCATCAACCCTTATAGAAGGCTTTTGATGAAAATCACCGATCATTGGAGTCGCGCTTTATGTTCACGAGCTCTCGCGCATCAAATACATCGCGTTAGATCATCATTCTTTGTAACGTTAGTGATCATCAACATTGTTGTAACTTCAACAACACGTTAGTGTCATATGTAGTCAGTCGACGCATTCAGTATTTGTGATAATACTACAAACGTCTTATACGTTCAAGAGAACAGTATTTTCATATTTAATCTGTGTATTCGCTTGTTGTTCTTGATAAAATTATATATATTTAACATATTTTAAAAGTTGCATTAAACAAATGGTGTCACCGACATTGATTCTTTCCTGAGTTCGTCCCAACCACTAAGGTCATCTTGCGAAATAGTTAAATTATATAAATATATATATGCTCTTTATTATTTTTAACCTAAACTCTGTTTAGATAGTGAAGACATTTGTTGATACAATAAAATCAAGTATAGATTCTGTATCTGATACAGACCACGGAGAGATTCATTGATTCAGACACTAGAATAGCCTTTCATACTTAGTGTATACATGTCTGTCTGAAGTGTAAGGACAATGTCCGTGACTTTTAGCTTAATTATTACACACTAACCATTATTGAATATTTACTAAATAAAAACTAAATTGTTTGACAGCATTCCAAAGTGGTACAAAAAAAAAGTCCTTCGTGAGTTTGAACTCGGAGCCTAAAATAAAACTACTCCCGCAGGTAAGTAATAGTAAGCACGCAATAGTAATGGTTGTCACGTGATCAGTAGAGCATGTAAATATTGCGGGACCGCATTGTTTACAAACAATAAATGAAACATTTTTTTATTCAAACTCACGATTGTATTACTACAGGCTTATCTGGGTCTATGTTCATGTTTTCATGTATAAATTTCACTGAATAAAAATCAGACAGTTATTTGGTTATGGTCACGGATAGTTAAAGTTAAAGTAATGCTTAAATAAGATAGAGTCGTTGATTAGGTCCGTATTAATTCATCTCAAGAGAACACTGTACCGCATCTCATTGTGGAGAAAATGGGTGAGCACCGACATAACGGAAGTTGGTCAAAATACGTTGTTGTTATTGTAGTTTGACTGCTGGAAATATGACAGTTTCGATCGAAAATCGATCCTTGTCTTAATTATTAGTATTCAAACAAAGAATATTCGATTGTATTTTGCAAAAGTGGTTTGCTGATAAACAAAATTCTGGTGTCTTAGATTTGTATAACAATGTGAAAAATCATTTTCATTATGAAATATATTTAGATGTAGTGCCATGGGATTTAAGAAGTTTAATAAATAAAATAAGGTTATCGTCACATTCTCTAAGACATGTAAGAATACAAGCAGGTCTGTATGGTATCAATAGGATTGAAAGAAATGAAATATTGTAATACTCAAGATATTGAATATGAATTTCATTTCATTCAAAAAAGTCCATGTTACTCCAATATAAGGAGGAAATACATAGCACAGTATTATCGTAATAGACCAAGTATGTTTAAATTCATCGAATTATTGCAAACTGAAAACAAAATGATTCTTTTTAAATTGGCTTCATATCTCAAATGTGCGATGTCACATTGAATATCTATAACGCATGTGTGAACACCTTATATATCATCCTCTTCAGAGCTGATATATGTCTGTATATAAATCATATACTTTGTATGTTACACGTGATTTAAATATGTATTTAAATATGTATTTTGTAATTGTTGTATATATGTTATGATGATGTACTTAACGTACAAATCAATAAAAGTATGTTCTGTTCTGTTCTGTTCTTTAAAAATAAAAATGATAGCTTTATAAGAATAATTACTGCTCACAGTTATTGAATTTAAAATACAAACCGTAGGCACTTTACTTTCAGAACAGTACAATCTTCTAAGTAAACACTGTGACAAAAAATACGCTACCTGATAATGCACCTGTACTTTAATAAAGATATAGTTATTTTAAACACTATATTTATTTTATTTTAAACACTATATTTGTTTTATTTTAAACACTATATTATTTTATTTTAAACACTATATTTGTTTTATTTTAAACACTATATTTATTTTATTTTAAACACTATATTTGTTTTATTTTAAACACTAAATGTGTTTTATTAGGTAGCAGTTAAACAAGTGAAAGCTCACAACAGAGCTCTACGTCATCACACAAACTGTTTCATGCTTTTCTGCTTTTTTTCCTTAAAACTTATACTTTACTGAAACTCAAGAGATAATATTTAAAAAATAGTTTTCTTCTTGTCTTTTGTATGTAAGTGATATGATTTTATATTAAGCAACTTGACATGCATTGTAATCAATTTATCTTCTAAACCTCGAAAGGAGAAAAGGGATTCTTTGAAAGCCAAAGCACAAAATGCAATGGCGCCCTATGTCCGCAATGAGCAAACTAAGTAGTAAACAAAGAGGCCAATACACTACATAAAAGTGTTGACGACTGGAAATGGTCGGTAGGCAATACCATACAAACTCTTAAAATGCCATGGTAATAACTAAGGTGACAATAATGTTGTCTCTGCTTGCTTTATTATAATTTAATGGTGAAGTTATACGATGATTATGTCAAACATGGTGTTCAATGTCCCACTACATATAGTCGCCCTAAAACCAGAAGCTTGTATCGTAGTCAAAATAGTTCCGTATATACCTTGATCAATTTCCCTTTGTAAAAGCAGAGTAATCCGTATTGGATAATTGCAGACTTGATATGTGTACACCGTGCTACTCATGCGCACATTCACGAATTATAAAACCTAGAATTAATACATAAATACGTATTTTCCTACTTAGTATTATATGTTTGATATTCCACTAAAATGCATATCCATGTATACATCCGTTTGTTGTAATATAAATACTGTTGGATTGTATCCCTTTTTTAAAACTCTTTTGTGTGATTAAAAGTTGGTTTCGGCACGTAAGGTGTTTGAAAAGCATAATACATCATTCAGTAAGTTAAAGCGTTTCATCAAACCCATTCTTTGTGACTTAACAGTAGAAACCGCTTAAGTCGGTGCTAGGGGACATGAGAGGTGTTGCACGTTATATTATCGCTCATGAACAGACTCAACAAAACCGAGTCTGCTACTTTTCTCTTTTTTCTTGTTAAGGGATCCCCATTCCAGTATTTATTAAATAACGGCTTAATACAATTACTAGACAATATATAACAAAATTACTTACTAATTACAGCGAAGCATCGTGTACCGATTTCAGTCGGGAGGTCACTTGATATATTGTATATTCCACAACATCCACGGCAACTTGACTGATTGGAGTTAAAGAAAGCACTTAGGCATCCTCCTGTTTTGCTGCAAAGACGTACACACTCCAGTACAGACCGAGACGAACTGTCAAACAGTTTATCGCCGACAGGACAAGTTGTGTTTGCCAGATCTGAGCGCTTGATAAATTCGGAATGTCCACAAACATGCTCAAACATTAAAAATAAGACAGTAAGGCTCAAGTTAATGTATTTTGTTTTTTGGTTAAACATATTTTCTTCTTTAAATTGTTAAAGTGTTGTTTTATATTAAGCAGTAGCAATTAACGAGACGAATGTTGAACCTAAAGTAGCTATGCAACTACTTGTGTTCTGGATACTCGGCTATTTAATACAAATAAAATCGATTAACATTAAAAACTACAAGCGCAAATTTTATTCCTGACCTATGAATGACTGATTAATAATAAAAGCTGAATGGTAACTTACGTGACTGTTGCCAGGCAGTACGTAAAGCACTGTCTATTTAATCTATATTTTATTTAAAATTTACAGTTTGTTTTTACAACAGTTTCAAAAAGCAAATAGCTGTAAAAGGTTCTCTATTAAAGGATTCACCTTTGTCAACAATACAAACTTGACACTTTCGGTTATGTTTTATTCTACGTTCAATATAACATCCGTTAATAAACTTGTCCGTGAATGCCACATTTCCTGTCCGACTTCTACTTGCACAAGTTTCTCTTTCGATCATCGTCTGAACGTTTATATTAACTTGACTATATACGTCATAAGCGCAATTACAAGAATTCTCACACGGTTGAATCTCGTTAAAGGGAACATGATCATACAGTCAATTTTCAGTATTTATTGACATTTACAGTAGCGTTTGTTTAGTACCAGGCGCGTTCATTATATAATGCAACTATGGTCCTAAAAATTAATTATGTCCATTGTTGTAGCATTGCAATATATGTAAAAATCAACTTTCCCCATTAATTTATCAAGTTTCAGATACTTCCATCCAATAAAACAAGTTTTTTGAGGGCATTTTTTTAAGACATTTAAATGATACTGAACAAGCCAAAAACGGAAAACAATATTTTGACTAAAAATCTGATTTCGACTGCCAATATGGACTTTTTTTGCCGTAACCACAAACTTTTTTATCTTCCATATGAAAATGTTAGTAGTTTTTATTTGTAATGTGTTTATTTTTGGGTTTATTTTTGGGGTTATTGCTCCTTAAAGGTTGTCAGTGCGACAAAATATAGCTTAAATTTTATGCTAAAAAAGCGAAGAGCACATTCAGGCTTTAATATTTTTGGAGCGGAGTAACTAAAATTGTTGATTTTATATTAAATCTTTAGAGTATCCCTTCAATTCGTTCCCCATATTTTAAAACCATTTTCCGTCATATCTTCAAACTGAATTTGACTATTATTTTTATTGGAATTTTATATTTTCAGGGCTTTTATATTTCCAAGAAAACGGCATTTCTTGCCTTGGACTATATCGATGTTTTGTTTACGTAATATTTACACATAATTATAGTTGAAACAAAAGTTTGAATAAATTAATTTGCTGCAAAATGCATTTTTTTATGAATCCAACATTACGACCTATGCAAATTCATTAAACTTTTCTGCCGCTTTTTAAGGCAGTGTATATGAATATGTCCCAAACAAACAGTCGTATTAGACATATATCTTCACTGATTTTAATACAATTTTCAGAAAGTGTCACTAAAGGTTTATTCTATCAGATCATTTTCAAATTTCGTGTATAAACCTCAGCCAACGTTAATACGGCGGCTAGCTGCATTACACATTGAACGCTCCTCGTATTGTGAGGCGGCTGTAAAAGGTCGCCCGACTACACATCAATAGTGTTATTACTTACTGGACTTTTGGGATCATCAAGCCCACTCTTTTTGGTTTTAAAGCAGAAAGCTTAAGCCGGTGGTAGGGGCGTGAGAAGTGTTGCACATTATATTACCTCTCATGAACAGACTCATTGTCTGCTGCATTTCTCTCTTGTTTGTGTTTGTTGCTTCGAAGGGATCCCCTTTTTAGTATTTCTGAATAATGGAAACAGGTGAAAGCATTATCAAAAACGCATGATAAACAAAGAAGATATAAACATTTGAAGGTTGTTCTAAAATGTTTATGGGAGCTGCCATTTCAATGACATCATAGTTCTAAATTACCATATTTGGCATATTGACAAATATAATTTGAATACAGAATATCATTACGAATTAATGCATAATCCTTTACTGGTAATTTAAAGAAGCTATCCCGCCAACAACAGCCAACATTTACAATATATGTAAACCGTTCCTAAACCTACTGACGACGAGGTATATATATTACTCACCTATTTTGAGAATCCAATCTCTATAGACACACTATAAATGGCTTTAACCAGCCAATACCCCAACATGGAAGCATTGAATTAAGAGTTACAAGCTCATAATTCATTTTTCACATTTTCAATCACGCATTTTTTAAGAACCCGTGTAAAATCCTCTACTTTTAATTGACACATATATATATGTATATGACCTAAACACCTAGATAGAGTTCTGATAAATGAATTTGTAGTGCAATTTTGCCGTTATTTAGTGGGTTAGTTTCTTTAATGCATTGATACACTTTAGTATATTTAATTTTCGAACAGTTACTCATTTTTTTTATAAATCAGTAAATGATCGTATTTATAAATAACCTTATATGGTAATTTAGAACTATGAGGTCATAGTTTTCAAAAATGGCGGCTGCCATATCCGTCTCAATAGAAATAAGTATAACAGTCGAACAGGAACCTTCATATCTTGTTTGTTTTTTATCATCCGATTTGGATAATTCTTTCGTTTTTATCAAGTTTTTCAAAACTCTCAATAATAAAGATTAGTTGGCTGTATGGCTACAATCCTTTTAAAGTATAATTTACTTTTTTTGTTTAATCAAATATGGGAAAATGTTACAATGTTCCAGTTTGATCATAACGGGCATTTGAGTTGAATAAAGCCAACAGTTCGGATACCATAGCAGCATTCCTCGATCTTCATCTTCATCGGAAACGTAAACGGCGATCGCATGGTCGTAAAAAGAACCACAATTTAAAATGTAAATTTAAGAAATTTGTCTCTGTCGCAGAACTTAACACAATTTGTAAAAGTTCTGGTAGACTTGCCCTCCTTATGCAAAATAGTCAGTCCGTCGATTTCTTGTTTACAGAAACTTGATGAAGAAGCGGATTCCATTTATATCCGTACTAATCCACTACAATTATGAGTATGATGTTGCGTCTATAATTCAAAGCTACACGCAACATATTTTGCGTCCACATATTGATGCTCCATCTGATCATCAAAGGCACTTCTTTAAAATAACTTACTCAAACGAAGGCATTGATTTTTTTAATTTATCCGGTGTGTTTAGTGATAGGCGGATGTACTGCGTATTTCTGATATTGAATTCGAGACTTCTTATCCCACTGATTGAGAATGTCAGAATTCTAAATTTTGTTATGAACCTGTCGGTCAAATATTCACTGGTAATCTTGATATGCGTAATTGAAAATACAAGGAAAAGGCAGCTTATTGTCAAAGGTCCTATGTATCGCCTTCCAGGAGATATTGATTGTTAATGCCTGTCGCCATGAAAGTGCTGATTCATTATATATGTTTGTATTAAGTGTTGTAAACGCGAAAGCGCAGATAAAATGCACTTATTGTCTGGATAAAAACAATTTTTGAAATTATCAAACTGCATATGCAATTTATGAGACAAATATCTCTGTGCTT
The DNA here is from genome assembly GCA_037043455.1 of Cyrtodaria siliqua. Taxonomy (NCBI): domain Eukaryota; kingdom Metazoa; phylum Mollusca; class Bivalvia; order Adapedonta; family Hiatellidae; genus Cyrtodaria; species Cyrtodaria siliqua. Next base: position 85,737 of record JAWPHD010005014.1, read on the forward strand.
CCACGACAGGCATCTCACAATTTGCGTCATCTTAAGAATGGAATCCAAAATCTTCATATGTGTTTAAGTTCCTGCAGACAACGTCTCCAACAATATCAGTGTCGTTTGACAATTGAACTATATCAATAGGTTGAATGCAGAGCTAACTAACACTTCTGCTTATCTAACCACACCATTACTGTAGAAGACGTTCCATCATGGACCCTTTTTGGACATTTTGAAGATTTCTGATTTCTGTAAATAATAAGCAGAATAAGCTCCCTAGATTCCAAAACTTCACGAAAATCCACACAGAGCACGTTTTACTGTAAATCCTATTTCAAATACCACTACTAAAGTATCAAAACTGGTGACCTTTCCGCGATTAAAGAACATAAACTATTGCGAAAATGTTTTTGAAAATTCAGAAATCCATCTGTTTTGGTCGATCAAAAACTTCTATTACGGTGCCAGCACAATGTAAATAAAGAAATTGCAACCAGGATTTATCCTTTAAAACAACAGATATTGTAAGCAGTATGAGTTTAACACAATTATGATCATGTATATATGCATATATTTACATCGCTATTGCATTCGCTACGATGAATTTTATCTGACACACTGCATTTAATTTTCCAATGAATACCATTAATTCGGAATACATCATGATATGCCCTTTAACGGTTTTCATTGGTAAACTTAATAGAATATTGCGCATGAGGGGTGTGTCTAAAATGTTGCCGATCATAACGGCTGTTACATTTTACTCCATAAAAATCCCCGTATAATAAACTATTTTTTCGATATAAATAGTAAATCTGGCGTATATAGAGAAGAAATCAACGCCATTTTAAAGGTAAATATTTATGTGAGTATAAGGAATGAAATGCGCTCTTTTGGTTTTCATTGGGGTATGAAAAACATTCGGACTCCACACACTATTTTTCATACCCCAATGAAAACCAAAAGAGCGCATTTCATACCTTAAAAACGACAACAGCAGAGAAAGTCACAATGCAAGTTGTCAATGACTTGGCAGAGGACAGAGCATCAAGATAATAAACCGTTAAGGGCATGACAATACGAGATATTGCAGACACGTGAAGCTATGCTCATGACTCTTGTTAGGATTATTGCATAATAAAGAATCTTCTTCATTTAAACGTAACCATCTCTTTCCGGATTTGGGTACACGGATTCATATGGTCCATAATATGCCGGGTAATCGCACGATCAACAATGAAAGCCTAGGTTATATATGACAGTCGATTGTTTTGTTGAGGTAGACCACCCATTTTTCGTGGGTAGTACCAGTACTGTACACCTCCTGCCATCCTTAAGAATCGACACTTCCTCACATACAAGTCGAGCTCAGAAATATAAACGTTGTTGAGTTGAAATTCTTCAGCATGTATATTTTTAACCATTTAAAAAATATTATTTTATAGGAATATAAGTGCTTCTTGGCAAGTCCATATAGTGCAGTTGTCTAAGTCAAACATTAGACAGATATTTTTGGACAAGAGCAATAAGCTGACTTTGATAAGGTTGTGTTACAAGGTTGTAAATAGTGTGTACATGTCATCAGTACATTTAGATGAAACTGTACGCTTATTGCAATCTTTTCTTTTGTTATCAGTAGGTCTTCTGAAATAATTTACCAAAATGAATTAATCCCAGAGTTTTCATAAGCTTTGGAGCACACAACAAACTAGCCGAATTGTTGAGGTTCTCTTAGAAAACTAGAATCTCCTTTAAACCCCAGCTGTCTCTTTACCCACTGACTGTTCCAAGGCGGTGGCCCTATTGTCAACCCTTTAATGTTTGTGATTTCATATCTTACATTCATCTTTGCAATTATTACTTGCTTCTATGCGTGTTTGTCGTTGACTGTACTTGGTCCTTCAATGCTACATTTCCTGTTCGACGTTTATATCTACTTCTTTTGTAGATTTCTTTATCATTTAATCTTGTATGTACCTGGTTGTGTAGGTAATATTTGCATTCAGACGAAATAATATTGCATGGAAGTTTCTCGAACTTTTCAAAATAAATGTCTGCGATGAGAAGCCTTAACAAGAGTTTCCTATATAACACTGTTACATGAGTCTGTCTGGTGTCCAACCTGACTAACAAAGTAATAGCAATTTAGTTGAGCAGGACATACATGTTAAATAGTAGATATATTATGCTAGTAAACGTGCGGGTTTATGTAAAAATAAATCTAAAAACATGTACAACTGAATAAGAAATTTATTATTGACCCATTTTGTTACAGGTTCAACGATAAAACCCTCTATATATACGAACGCCTGGAATATTTAAAAAAAAGTTCATCTAACAGGAAAAGGCATACAAAACGAAAGAAGAAAACATAACAGGAACAAATAACCACAACATAGGATGCTGATACCACAGCTCCAGTAATACTTAGACAACTTCATTCGATATAGGTGACTTAATCTGAACAAATTCGACATAACAGTAGATTAAATTCGACATAGATTAACTGATCTGAACAAATTTGACATAGATTAACTAATCTGAACAAATTCGACATAGATTAACTCGAAGGGTCAGTGCAAAACTATTGTAACTACATATGAATAAAGACGGAGATACAATAGTTTTGCACTGAACCCTCGAACTTATCTGAACAAATTCGACATAATACTAGATGAATTGACCTGAACAAAGTCTCGACACACATAAATCGATCAGAATAAACACGACCTTATCGTACCCAAATGTAGGGTACCGTGTTGACCTTTAACATATATGCTCTGCATTAATTAGTACAGTCAATTAGGCAAAACATGGAAAAAATAAACCATATTTCCCAAAATAGCATTAAAGTGACAGAAAGCAAACTTAATTTTGTTCAATCTCGCGACATCCCGTTAGCTTTTCTGCATAACTCACATACTTGTAAGCATTTGTAATACGTATTGGAATAGTTCAAAGCTAATTATTATTGGATATTACCATAGTTGATTTTTTTCAATAATACTATATTTAAAAAGAGTATGAAAGAGGAAATGCTAATGGAGAATAGCGTAGAAACTTTGCAATTTTGTATTTAATTACAGGCAAGAAGGTTTAAATTCAAAATGATACTGGTTTTTAAATTTTATCAGATTATTTCCGTTTGAAACATAATGAGCGGTAATCTGAAAGAGAATGAAAAGGAAACTTGAACAAATGCTTACATGTTTAATTCATATTTGTTTTAAACAGATTTAACTGTTTTTACAAATGTACCTGAACATAATAAATAAAATAAATGAAAGTATAAATAAATTCTCCCGTTTAAAGATCGGATTGCCTTTAGTCCCATTTAAAGATTTACATGTATATATCCTATACCATGAGTAATTAATGCATTCACCCAGTCCAAAATACATCTTGCAGGAATCTACTTTCAGATTATCATTATTATTAAAATGAATCAGGGGCCATAATTAAGATATCATTTGATGTCCGAAATAATTTCAAATATCGTTATAATCTTAAAACAAAAACACGATTAAATTTCAAATTAAAAACAAGAATTAATATGACAAAGCTATACTTTAATACAAATAGCAAACTATTATGGTGCAGGCATATAATGACACATATACAGACAATGAAGCGATATCTATGTAAGTTACCTGAACATTGAGTACAGCTCAAAATATGTATTTTCCCACATGCGTAACAATCATCTAGTAATGTTCAGGAACACAATATAGTTACATTAAACGTTTGTTTGTTTGTTTGTATGGAGTTTTACGTCGTTTTCAACACATGCAAGGTTATATATGACGGTCGATTATTTTCTGGTGGAGGCTGACCACCCGCTTTTCTTTTCCTGGGTAGAACCAGTACTGTACACCTCCCGCCATCCATAATAATCGACACTTCCTCACTTACAAGTCGAGCTCCCAGTGGGATTCGAACCCGCAGCGATGAGAGGCGAAGGTTGACAACGCAACGTCGTTAACCATTCGGCCACGCTACCTTAAACGTAAAAGAATATGTTTCAAATAACTTTAAGTTTGTTTTGCCGAACTGTTAATGGCTTAATGATAATTAGTTCTTAAATATTGGCTTAATCAATATTAAATAGTTAAAGCCATTGCCTCAAATGCTATATTTAACCAAACAGTGATGCGAATGAAATATGGGAGAACGCGAACATGATGAGTAAATAGAATCAATCAGATTGCAGATCGTAACTCCGAGTTTTCACGATTGGTTTGTTATATACTATGTAAGTAATATTTATAGCACAACTTTTCGAGTATATGCGATGCAGTATAAATCGCATACGAGAAAAATATGCTATAAATGTTTTGTACCATAGCCATTTATCCAAGTACGCGCGTGCAAGAGGTTTAAGGGCGTTGCAGTTTTAAGTAAAATAACAGCTCGATCCAATGAAGAAATATCATTATCACGTGGCATGAGCATGACCATTGTTTTGATTATTGCAACCAATGACTTTTGTATATTATTGGGCAAATGCAATGTCAAGGAGTGCTGTTTGGATTTTATTGACAGGTTGTGTGTAAACATTACAAATGCACGCGCGTAAAATTGAGCAGACCATGGTATAACTGCCGATTCTGTCATTTATAGCACGTCTGAAATATACCGACATTTATAGCACGGTTAAGGTTCAGACCTTCAGTTTTATGAAAATTATATCATAAGCTAGAACAAAGCAAAACCATTAGAGCTATAGTACAAGTATAGGATAGAGCATGAGTTTTGCACGTGTACGGGGAGATAATGCACGAGCGTTAGCGAGTGCATTATCGTCCGTACACGTGCAAGACTCATGCTCTATAGTATTTATACCACAATAACTAACATATGCTGTGTATTTCCTCGGGTATTACACGATGCATAGTGTGTATTTAGGCTATTGTGGTATAATGTGTATTTAGGCTATTGTGGTATAATACGAATTTGTGGTTCACATAAGCAGATTACGAGTGTCATCTCAGAGTCTTGAAGTGGAGACGGGGAGATTTCACAAACCACAAAAAAACTACCACTACATGAACGTAAATGTCAGTTATGTTGTCACAAAATGTCACGGGTAGAGCGTACTGGTCGCACATAGCTCTTGTAAGTTATCGGTTACACCCAAATCTATTGTTCGAGTTGAAACAATTTCACAATATTCATGATCTATTCATGTAACACGTAAAAGCGTGCACATTTTAAGTGGCCACCAGAGAGGCCGTGTCATAAGTTTAGTTTTGTGCTAATGCATGTAAACGTATAGGTATATTTTCCTTAAACGGCAAAATTGTATAAGGGGCCTCTCGTGTAGATTCAATACTGTAGATTTAGCCACGTTTGTCACGGACTGAACGGGGAAAATAATGATTTGGGCGTAATGTTTGCTATAAAACCCATTGTCTTCTAGCTCTCGCCTGGATGATCAATAGTACTTTGTTGGAACAGAGATTGGACGGCAAAATTCATAGGCAACATGTGGTTAGTAGTTTTATTAAACTTTTATCGTACATTTGTATTCAGTGGGCGGCGCCATCTTGTTTGGCGGTTACGACATCCGGTTAGCATTGATGTTTCTCAAACATAACTTTAGACTAGCATATGATTTTGAAGTTACTTTATTAGATGTAATTATTGTAATTGATCATTAATTGTAAAACAATATTAATTTGATAACAGTGGATAATAGGTGCATTAGTTAACGTTGGCGTATAACTCAGTGATTGTAATACACAATTGTTAACATTAGTTAACAATGAGATGAGTGACAAGAATAAATGCGTGCATGCATAACTCAGTGAGTGTAATATATGAGTAATTTGATCATGTTTATATTACATGTATTAGGGGCATTGATTAACAGCGACGTACATAGCGTATACATGGCGTTGTAGAATATGTATACATTGCTACTCATCATTAGTACAGCTTACATATATTGATTGAATAATGATTTGTTTGGGTAATGATAATTATGCAAGATTGTTATGTTTGTCAACCGACATCTAAAACGTATGTATAATTACAGCCTAAGCCATCCAGGGATGGACATAAGCCATCCAGGATATAAGCCATCCAGGGATGGAAATAAGCCATCCAGGATATAAGCCATCCAGGGTTGGAGTAAGCCATCTAGGTTTGGATATCCAGGAGTGGAGCTAAGCTTCCACGATTAACGTTACAAGCGGTGGAGACGGTCCCCGTACCTGCGCAGCCAGGTTTCACTAACGACAACCCCCGGGACACAAGGTGGGCCCGTTACCAATCCTCACTGGAGGAATATCACTCACAATCTCAGTGGAGGTTAACTATCATTGCATCGCGTCATCAACCCTTACAGAAGGCATTTGATGACAATCATCCATTGAATTCGCGCATCATCATCTTCATGAGCTCTCGCGCATCACAGTTATCGCGCTAGATCAACATTGTTATAGATTTAACAACACTTTAGTGTCTTAGACTTTCAGTATTTATAACAATACTAAGAACGTCTTAAACGTTCATGAGAACATTCTTTTCATAGTTCATTTGTGTATTCGCCTGTTTTTTTTTTGATAATTGTATATATATTAAACATATTTTAAAAGTTGCATTAAATTTATGTAAATGCATTCACCGTCATTGATTCTTTCCTGAGTTAGCCCAACCACTAAGGTCATCCTGTGACATATGTAACAATTTCGAGGATGAATTCCATTTCTTAATTGAAAGCACACTGTACAAAGAACTGCGTTTAAAATATACCAAACCATACTACTGGAAGCATCCTAATATTCTGAAGTATACTGAACTCATGAACAATAACAATGTACGCATACAAAGAAACCTTGCCATGTATGTTTTTGAAAGCTTTAAATTACTTAATGAATTCTTGTATAATAATACAAAAGATTCTCCTCGTCAACTCAAATTTTAAAATCATGTTTAGTTCATATTTCTGTTTAAATACCTACATTTGATAGGAGTATATGAATATTCATTGCTATAACACTTATACTTCAGTTGAACCATGCTTAATCACTTGATAATAGTTACTATGTATATTGTATCACCACCTATTGATATTTTGTATATTGTTAAATAAGCATTTGTGTACTCGTGGGCCTTTTGTGTGAAATAAACTATTCTATTCTTAACCAACTGCGCCTTATTGCGCCTTTGGTGCAGTTGGTTAGAGCGTCGTCTATTACTGGTCTTCTGACCTGAAGGTTCAAGGTTTTAGTACAGTACAAGCCAAAACATTTTACATCAAATTATGTTAAACTATTTAAAAAATATGGATAGTGTCTCTATAAGCATTTTGCGTTCTTTCCAATCCATTTACTTATGTGTGTAACATCTGTATAGTACGTTAACTTTGAAATAAAATATGTTTAAACCATTAAACAGACATTATATAAAACTGCTATGAAATAAATCTGATTGGTTCCGATCATTCGTTTTATTTAATTTCAGGCTAAGATACATATATACATTAGTTAATAAAATAATAACAGTTTAATAAAAGCATACACTATCAAGATGATATCACATAGAATGTACCACATATTATCACGATGCTTCTTATTTCACCGATTTGATTATCATAACATGCTTGGAACTGTGAAAGTATACCATATATGCATTAGCATGAGAGATATACCATATATGCATTAGCACGAGAGAAAATATCACAGACACGTGTTAACTATTCCGAAATAATATAAATATCTTTAGCTAAGGATGGCCATGTATAAGGCACAAATTGAAAATAAGCCAGACTGCATGTCTGGCTTATTTTTAATTTGTGCCTTATACATGGCAAATTACAATAAGAAATGGAGACATTAATTCAATTCAAATCGCAATGTCATACAATGCTACATTTGAAATATTATCTAAATCAAAATGAGACTTTTTAAATCTTAATAGATTTCATTCATCAATTGTACTTTCTCTAAAAGGTATTTTTAACAGAAAGATTAAAATGTTTATTTTTTTATCCTCTTTATATTATCAGGTAGGGAAATTCAGTCTTTAATAGCACTACAAAATAATTTGATATCTTCAGCTCCATAGCTAAGTGGGACAGAAAAAATAAAAATGCTTGATCTAATGCAATAACTATTTACATCTTTTACATCTTATACTAAAACAAACTTTCCTTCATATAAGATGGACAATTCTCATAAAAAATAGATTGTGCATGCTTAAGAAGAAGTTGCTTGTTTCTATGTTCAACATACTCACTGAGCATGCGAGTACTCGGATGGAACGACATGACTGTCGTATGATGTAAAACGGATGTTATGCTGCAGTGCATTTTATTTTACATTGGTAATTGTTTCTTTATATGTGGTACATTTACCCATATATGTGATAGTTTCTTCGTTATATGCAGTGATTTTTCCTGCATGTATACTGGCATATTAATTATGCAGAGCAATATATATATATATATATATATATATATAAATAAAAACTCTAGCAATTATATTTATGCCGTAGCTTTCGGCCTTGCGGCCTTCCTCAGTTGCGTATTTATAAACAATGAATATACACAGTAAAACGGAACTGACGTAACGTTATTAAGCGACGTCGTTTGGCGCGCTATTCCTTCGTATTGATTCGTATTTATATTCCGTACGGCTTATAAGTTCTGAGCTTATTCTTTCATAAGCCCTCGATTGTTTTTCGGTACATGTCTTCCCCATGCAGTTTTTCGAGGCCCATCACCATAAAGTCATCAACGCTATGGCCTTCACTATAAAAATGGGCAGCTACCGGGTCGTCGTGCTTGGTCCTGATTCTGGATATGTTTAGTAGGTGGCGTTGATATAGTGTATCTCCCGTCTCTCCAACATAAATGTAGTTATTGCAGGTCTTGCAAAATACTGCATATACAACGTTGGTAGACTTACAGTCTATATAGTTACGGACGTTGTATACCTTTCCGTCGTTGCCCTGGAACTTATCTGCTTCCATCATGTGCGGGCACAGGGCGCAGCGTTTCGCTCGACATGGTGCGCTTGTGTTGTTTTTACTTAAGCTGTTTTTTATGGACAAGTATGTCTTGAATATTACAGTCCCTCTTAAAAGCAATTATCGGTGGCTGAGGGAAAATTGCTCTCATTCTGTCCGATGTATATAGTGTTTTCATATGTTTTCTCAGAATTCCACCCACGTTAGGTAGACCTCGGGAGAAAGTCAATACTAGTGGCACCCGCTTAGATGCTTGCTTATCGCTGTTATATTGAAGAAGATCTTCCCGCTGTTTGTTATCGACCTTCTTTAGATCTCCCTCCACGAAGTTTCCATCATATCCCCGTGTTTGTAGCTGCGCTCTGATTTCACTCCTGTGTGTTTGATACCGTACTTCATCGGAGCATATACGCTTTACCCGGACTCCAAGGCCATATGGTATGGCCTTCTTCGTAGACTCAGGGTGTGATGATTCTTTGTGGAGAAATATATATATATTCCCGTGTGCGTGGCAATTACTTAGTAATTAAAGATACATATTAATATAATAATGAATTATTCACTATAAAGGAATATATAGTTCGGGTTTTGCCGGACTGTTTAAAGTAGCTATCCCGCCAACAACAGCCAACTTTTACAACATATGCACACCGTTTCTAAACCTACTGACGACGAGGTATTTTACTAAGGCTAGTCATAGATAGCTATCACTATATACGATTTCTTTCATCTAACGTTAATATGATCATTCGGCTAAAAGTAAAAATGCACTTTACTTTTGACAATACCACTCGTTTTATATCGCTTTTAGATAAAAAAAACCATATATTGTCGAACCATCCAACGTCTTTACGGTACAAACATTCTTACCAAGTCTGGTGAATGTCAGATTCCAAATTTATCATAAGTGTTGTAACGTTCACTAACGTTACTTTAAACAAGGGCATTACTTCCTAATTTTGCCAATTATTAAACTCATAAAAGGTCTTATTGAATCAAGCACATTTGTCACAGTTCAATGATAATATGACAGCATTTACTTTATTTTCGCATTAGGAATTACTGAAAAAGGCAACAAACACAACAAGTGAGTCAAGCAGCAAACTCGGTTTTATTAAGTCTGTTCATGAGAGGTTATGTTATATGCAACACCTCTCACACCGCTAGCACCGGCTTCAGTGGTATTCAACTGTAAAGTCACACATATTGGTATTGATGATCCAGAAGGACCAGCAAGTAATAAACTACATATTTGTAGTCGGGACGACTTTTTACAGCGAACTCACAGCACTAAACAAACCCTAGTAATTCGCTTACGTTTTAATTACCGAAGGGCAATACTTATGAAACGCACGAGTTCTCATTGTCAAAGTCATCCAAGATCTTATGAGAACTCATATTGATTTCAAATTTTAAATTAGTTAAAATCTGAACCCATTTACTAAAGTTATGAAACTCACAAGAACGTGTTTTCTCCTTTGATCAATTTCTACATCTCAGGGGAAACCATCCGCTGACTATTGAGTGTACGAAAGGTTTCAGATGCGGTACCTCAATCTTTTCGTGGTGTTCTTGGGTTCCGAATTAAAATTAAAACATAATGACATTTTCTAACCTAAAGGGCCTAAATAACGACCACAAAATCACCCCTTATTTATAAGGAAATACATTTTGCACTGCTATATGTGCTATTCATTACATATGTTATATGTACTATACATTACACGTACTTATATGATGAATTCAAATTTAAGAATTGAACAACACGAAGCTAACACCATATTTTGATTACGACGAACTTTTTATCACGAACGGGAACTTTTCTGAAATGTTACGAGTCTTCTAGGAAAAGCCTGATTTACTCCAAATAAGGTCATTGTTTCACGTTGGACGACATTAAAGTAGAACAAGCAAACTGTTTATATGATTAAATATATCACTGTGTCCGAATTATTAACTAAATGAAAAGATTTCTGAGTAAATATATTTCTTTGTATATACCAAAATTATCAAAACACATCAAATCAAAACTCATTTTTATATTCATCGGAAAAATCCAACAAGAAATGCCATTGTAGCGATAAGAAGAATTGACAAAGCTGACGTCAATGATTTTATAAAAGGTGAGGATTCCTTCAAGAATGTAATTCTGTCTTTAAATCTGACGCCAATTCCTTCACTGCTGTCTTTTTCAGGAACGCCACAAAATAGGTTACATAGATGTAAACATCTACCGACTTTGACTGGTTCCTCCTCCGTTTGTAAACATCTACCGACTTTGACTGGTTCCTCCTCCGTTTTGTCAGTTACGCCAGTCTCTGACGTCAGCGCATCTGTATTAAAAAACGTTAAGAACATCTTAAACGTTATACAAAATATACTCACCAAGCTGTTATATAGTCTATTGAAGCAAAGAACATGAAGGCATGTTGGAGAATCTGATTTTAACGGGAATGACACGTTCATTTAGAAACTATATTTATTATATAGTTGTTTAATAATTGGCTAACAGAGAAGTTGTGATTGAACTTGTTAAATGGAAAATTAAGTATTATTGAGCCACCAAGAACCGGAATCCGGTGACCTTAACCTACAACTTTAGGTAAACGAGCTCTGAGGATAGATATACGGGAATGCCCGGTTTACGTCCCCATCTGATAGAAAGGCCTTAGGTAACCCACTGGCGCCAGTGAAACTCCAACCTGTGAGCTTCGGATTCAGGGTCGATCGTAAGTTATCCATACTTGACACTAACGACTGCAACTATAGTTTAGCCAAAGGTTTTTCAGCATGTACATGAACAATTGTGTCAATACTTTTATAAAGTATGACTTACTAGAACGTAATATTTAGTGGTAAAAAATACCTTAGATTTGAAAATCGGATGATAAATAACTATTTCACAACCAAAATACATTTTAAAAGCGCTTTTCCAATGTAAACTCCTTTTTGCCGGGACAGAAGAATATAGGGACAGAAGAATATTAGAAAATCCTAAGCAACTTCTGTTAGCTTTAATATTTCTCGATATAACTTTAACTTTAGATGGAGAAGAATTGTGTCTTACCAAAAATAACTTTCGCTTGTGACATTTATATTTCTTAACCAGCTTCGAAAAGAAAAGTATTTTATTTACCACTAACAATGCCTGCTTCACTGATATATAACATATTATTAAAAAAAAAAAATTTGGCAGAAACAAATGCTGCGAACAATAAGTGCCATTCCAAGGAGACAATGGACCAGGTACTACACCATGAACCGAAACGTACTGTCTAGAAAGTAGATGACCGTAACCACATATGGCGGACTAAACATAATGTTATATAGCATGTGTTTAATACATAAATAATTTACTGACCTTCTTCTGGCTGATCTCCAATTGCATATGACACAGATCTCAGTTCTAAAATGTCTTCTTCCTCTGCCATCTTCTCAACCGACAGTGATATATTGTCGTCTGCTCTCAGTCGAGTTTCCCATGTGGTATATTTCAACTATATTATAGTGTAGATATACATGTATTTGTACCACGTTATTTAGAAAGGATTAAACAAATAAATACACTGCATGAACGTACTCTACTAACTGCAAACTTTTAATACAAATAGTATATTTGCTAGTTTCACGATCCAATCCTCACTAGTGAAACATTATTATTTTGCGGGTATCATATCAATTATGCATTTTAAAGGTACAAACACAAATGATACAGTATGGCCAATGACAGTAGAGTAAGTGTGAGGTCTGGAGCACCCTAGAACCGGTTTAAACCCCCAGTGGCCTTTGTTGCCACTGACCGTTCCAAGGCGGTATTGTCAACCATTTTGTGTTTGTGATGTAGTTTGCATTTATTTTTACTTTTGCCTTCTCGTTTGTCTGTTTGCGTGTTTGTTTTTGTGTTTTGTGGTTGGCTGTCGTCCTTGAATGCTGCTTTCCCTGTCCGAGATTTGTATCTTTCTTTTACTAACTATTTTCCTTTTTGTAATATTCAACAATAAAAGTTTTAAAAGCTGACCTGTGGCATATTATGAGGATCAAAAGACATTTTAACATACACTATGATGTCTAAAGAAGGGTATCTCTCACGACATACCTGAATATTGAAGAAGACATAGTATTGTCTGGAAGGCATAATTTAAAAAATGTTAAATATTCGAACAATCGAAACTTCAAAATAATTCATGTCGTCTAAACACATCTCAAGACAGGCACTTATCACGGTATCTCTAGATATACACGAATCAAGCTCCCTATGCATAACTCAAAACATGCTTGACTCAAGTCTGCTCCAGACATGCAAATCAGCACAGCACAAGACATACTTGGCTCTAAACGACTCAAGACATGCATACATTAAGACGTCCATTCATTTGCCATATTTTAATATGTTTACCTGCTCATTACTTCTGCGGCTGCCTTTAGTACAAAGGCTGATGACGACAACAAGAACTAATTGTATCAGCATCAACATTTCCGAGTAGTAGAAACTATGGACTTTAGACAGGAAGTCAGGCCGGCTGTCTGAATCTCCACACAAAGGAGCCGGGTAGGCCACCTCAAGTACCAGACGAACAAAACCAAGTACGTGAGTGATTACGATTCCGTAAAATGCAGCCTGAAACGACAGCACAGATAGAGCAATGATGGATGGGAAAGCTGTATTTGTTTTGTGTTTTGAATCATTCATAAAACAGAATGCAGTACCGCAGCAAACGAAATCGATCCTTTGTCTCTACACAGTCTCAACAGGGGTCTAATCTGACATTACAACTGTCAAGAGTTCGTCATGTGTAATATGTATTTATGATTTCTTCAAGTATATATGTTAATGAATGGACGTGACATGTTACACTATAACTTAGGAGGAAAATCGACATTTAATCTAGGCACATAGGCAAGGTGGATGAAGAACTTGCATATCACCATAATAACATTTACACTAGCGTTTGTTTAGTGATGTGTGGCGGCCGTAAAAAGTTGCCCCGACTACACATCAGTAGTGTTATTACTTACTGGTCCTTTGGGATCATCAAGCCCATTCTGTGTTGCTTTAAAGTAGAATATCGCTTAAGCCGGTGCTAGGAGGCGTGAGAGGTTGCACTTTACATTACCTGTCATGAACAGACTCAATAAAACCGAGTCTGCTACTTTTATCTCTTGTTTGTGTTTGTATCTCCCAAGGGATCCCCTTTTCAGTATGTATTAATAAAACCGTATCCATAATTCAAAACTATATACAACTTAGTTTTGCAACCCCCACTGACGTGGTGTCTGATCACAGGCATTTGTTAAATATTTTAAAAAGGTGTTGCTTTCATTGACATGTAAAGATTATTTTTTTAGAAATAATCGTGATATTGATTCTATTTCTCCAAAATCCTATAAACAACATTAATAGTATAGTAATTAATAATATAGATAAACGCATTCGGCCTTTTTTTTCAAAAAGGTTTTACGTAAGTTTAATCACTGATGTTGATGCTTGTCGTGCTCAGATGATCCATCAAGGATTTTAACATAAAATGGTGTCGTAGAGAACAGAGAACAGTAAGACATCCATTTCAATATGGAAATCGGTAATACAGGTACTTAATATCATAAATACCAATATCAAGTTTCGAGCATATCATTTTGCAATGCACTGCATTTTTAGTGACTGACCCACTTACATTTCACGCATGTTATCACAACAATATATAATTCTACAATTGCAAAATGACATAATAACAATCCTTAATAATTATTTCAAACTTGTTTTTATACAAATATAATCTTATCATGGACATATAAACTACTTATTGAAATGGAATTATTACTTAATTGCCATGACCGGAAACAATATACTACTGCACCGGTGGTACGATTCACTCTAACGTACCGAAACGGACCGGAATGGAGATGAAACACCGGAACGGACCGGTGTCGCGAGGTAACACGCCCTTCTGATAATCCACATGTGTGAATTTAACGTGGCGTTGTGGGATTCACACGTATCCGTGGTTTTAATGAAAATGTATCAAATAACTTTCTTACCTTTTTATATTTCAGACCCCCCCCTCTCTCTCTCTCTCTCTCTCTCTCTCTCTCTCTCTCTCTCTCTCTCTCTCTCTAATATTTATTTGGTGTCCTAGTTATTTTATTTCTTCCCAATCGTTTACATGTTCGCGATAATACATTGTAATACGATACAAACCGACCACAAAAATAATGTGGAGCACACACTCTCCTGTGTCAGCTGAAATTAGCTTTCAGACATTTAGAAGTCTAGCCTATAAACGGGTTATTATAAATTATGATGCCACTGACACAGATGGTCTTAATACGGATATACAGAATAATAACTGGGAAGATGACGTGTTTAACTGTGGTGATATAAATGCAGTATACTCTATTTTGTGCAAAACTTTTAATGACTGTGTAACACGTCATGTACCTACAAAGACTGTTGTATACATCCCAATGATAAACCAATTATGAACAGTAATATACGCTTTAAAATACGACAGCGAAACAGAACGCACAAGAAAGCTAAGTCTTCAAACAATCCATTACATTGGTCAATATTTAGGTAACTTATAAATGAGGTAATTGTTTCAATCCGCGAATCTAAGGAATCATACAAGACAAAACTTACATCTCAGTTAACTGACAAATCTATCCCCTCGGGTAAACGGTGGCGTATAGCAAAATCGATCTCTTAACTGAACAAAGTAACACAACCAAACTTTCCAACAAAAAAGTAACGGTCGTATTTTAATACATTCAGTATACAAAGCTAACGCATTGCATTTTTTCTTTTCTGCAACATCTTATATTTTTTAGAATTTAATGATAGATACCTAAATGGCAAATTATGTTCGACGAATTGAATGTCGAAATAACACGTGATCAGGTAAATACAGCTATAAAACAACTTAAAAGCGGAGGACCAGATTTTTATATGAATGAACTGTTCAAATATGGTAATGATAACTTAATTAGGTATTTACACAAGCTGTTTAATGTAATTTTGGATGTTGGTTATTTTCCAGAGTGTTGGTCCGATGGACATATTATACCTTTACATAAAACAGGTAGCCTCGATAACGTTGAAAACTATCGAGGAATTACTTTACTCAGTGCACTGGGTAAACTATTTACACGAATTTTAAACAATAGATTGTCTACGTGGGCCGAAACATATCATGTTTATGTTGAGGCTCAAGCAGGTTTCCGCAGTAAAATGGGTACTGTTGACAATTGTTTTGTTTTGTATAGTCTCATCAATCACTTTATAAATGAAGGGGAAAAATGTATTGTTCTTTTATAGATTTTACTAAGGCAATTGACTACGTTGTTAGAGAAAATATATGGTATAAACTGATCAAAATTGGTGTTAGAGGAAAGATTATGGAAATTATTAAATCAATGTATGCAAATGTTAAGTCAAAAGTTAAACATGATAATTTGGGTGATGAATTTACCTGTCATATGGGAGTGCGACAAGGCGAATGATTTACCTGTCATATGGGAGTGCGACAAGGCGAACATCTATCTCCTTTTTTGTTTTGTATATATATATAAATGATCTAAAGGAAGAATTTGTTTCAAAAGGCATAGAAGTGTTGAATTTAGAAATGATCAAAATATGCTTGTTAATATATGCTGACGATCTAATTATTTTCGCTAAATCTGCAGAGGGCTTGCAAAGGGGTTTAAATATTCTTCATGATTATTGTATCAGATGGAAACTAAATGTAAATGTAGCGAAAACAAAAGTACTGGTATTTCGAAAAGGTGGTATTTTGCCCCGAAATTTGATTTTTTTTACTATAATGACGAGGTGCTTGAGATTGTTATTCGTTTTGTCTATTTAGGAATATCTTTTACCACTGGAGGTTCATTTGCAGAAGCACAGCAAACATTGTCCGGTCAAGCACAGAAAGCTATTTTCAAACTAAATAAATATCTATATAAGTTTAAAGATATATCAGTAAAACATTATTTGGATTTGTTTGATAAGTTGGTCTCCCCTATTCTGAATTATGGCTGTGAAGTATGGGGATTTTGTAAAGCAGACAATATAGAGAAAGTTCATATACAGTGTTGCAAGAGATTACTTAATGTTAAACAGAGTACTCAGACAGATTTAATTTATGGTGAATTGGGGCGTCTTCCTCTTCAAAACAAAAGATTGTTTCGTGTTATGAAATTTTGGTTTAAAATAATATATAGCCAAAATACAAAGTATATTAAATGTGCGTATAACCAGTTATTAAGAGACATTGAGACACACCCTAATGCAAAAAACTGGGCATCTCTTGTTCGAACGTTATTATCAAACTTAAGATTTTTTGAAGTCTGGGTAAATCAAGGTGTTGGAAATGTAAATGTATTTTTATCACTTTTTAAACAAAGACTGCACGATCAATTTATTCAAAACTGGAATTCAAGATTATCAGAGTCTCCTAAAGCAAGATTTTATATTTTATTTGCAAAGTTTGGTTTTCAGTCCTACTTAAGTACAATTACAATAAAAAAGTTTAGAGTTGCAGACTCTCTTCCCATAGACTAGAGATAGAAGCCGGGAGGTTTAAAAAACCGAGAAAAACGCCTTTGCAAGAAAGAAAGTGCCAACATTGCAATATTCTTGAAGATGAATTCCATTTTTTTGTTTGAATGCCCTCTTTACCATAGCCTTAGAAAACAATATTTAAAGAAATATTTTTGGAAACACCCAAACATGTTGAAGTTAATAGATCTCATGACGTCAAACAGTACGAAGGTACATCGATGTTAAGGACAATATATTTATAAGTCGTTCAGATTAAGAAATGAGATCTATGCAACTAATAGTTCAGAATCACACCGAATTATTATTGTTTTTCTCTCCAAAAATCGTGAGTGAGTGAGTGAGTGAGTAAGTGAGTAAGGGTGGTACGGAGTGAGGGAGTGAGGGACAAGCTGTTTACTGATATGTAAAAGTAGTGTATTATTTATTAATTGATAATACTAATTATACTGGTTTGTGAAAATATTTAAAATATTTAAATTATGTTTAAACAATCGCTTGCTTGCCATTTTTAAATTGTTTTGTAACTCATAGACATGTTTAGTCTTTTGGATGAATAAAGTTATCTACCATAATCGCACTGACAATAAAATGAATGACATTATTATAAATAAAACGGAAGTAACTGATCAATTGAAAATCTTGAAATGATCGAACCCTCCAGGCCCAGATATGATTAGCCCAAAGGTGTTAAAATTAGTTATAAAAAGAATCGCCGCTCTTTTGACGAGACTTTTTAATCTGTCATTGTCAACTAGAGAAGTACCATACCAACGGAAACAGGCGATTGTAACTCCTATTTTTAAGGGCAAGGGGGAACCTGACATGCCGGGAAATTATAGACCCATATCCATTACCAGTATTATTTGCAAACTGATAGAAAAATCGTATTTAAACACTTGTTCAACTATATCAAATACCAGGCAGGCTTTCAACCTAGTGACACTACTGTAAATCAGCTTTACCGTTGGACGCAAAAATGCACCATCTGTTGAACAATTTAAGCATAAACTTAAGGCTATTGAACATAGGAATAACAGTCCATATCACTATAATATTGAAAAAAGGATTGAAAACATCATCCATTGTCAATTAAGAAATAACTCAAGTAATCTAAATAAGCATTTATTTGACCACTTCTTGACAGATACAACAGTATGTCGGAAACGTGGCAATCCATGCGAGGACAATACTCATTTCTTTTTTTCAACTGTCAACTGTATAACCAATTCAGACAGAAATGACTTACTTGATATCCTAGCTAATCTAGTTGGTGTCACGCATATCGATACTGTATTGCAGTTTCAATCTAGACGATACTACGAACTCAGAAATTGTACTTATCGTCTACAAATACATCAAGTGTACCAGGAGGTTTTCGTAGAATTATAGATGTATGTACGTGTACATATGTATATGTATGTGTCTATATGGGTATATAGGTATGTGCATGTATGTGTACATGTATGTATATACTATTGTATTTCCATATGTGTTTTGTCACAATGCTAGAGAATACTTTTTATCATCTTTCTTCCTTTTTATTGTAATTTTGTTTGTTTATTTGTTTTGTTCTCAATTATTTTAAATTCCAAAATTAACTATTGGTTACAGAAACTCATACTTAAACCATTATATTTTGTAATAATCGATATATTTTTATATATATTTCGTATTGGTTTCTATAACGATTTTCCTTCTGTTTATTCTTTTTCTTTTCACTTAAATTCTTTCTGACAGTACAAAATGTTAATACTAAACAATATCGGTACGCAAGTTTCAAAGATTCTAAGTTAATTGTCAAATCAATTTATGCAAATTGTACTACAATTCCACATTTTATGTTATGTAATGTTTATATGTACGGGAGAGGTCTTACATAGGCATTGTCTGTTGTCCAATCCCATTCATTACTTGAATAAAATATTGTTTAAATCATATGTATAGATATATCATATATAACATAACCATGGCTAAATAATACCCTATTGCTGTTAAGGTCATTACTCTTTTATTTCGGTTTACGATTAAGCAATAATTACTAGATGTGCACATCAATAGGATGTTCAGTTGTAATAAATCGACTGTGAAAGCAGATAGTTTACCATTCTCACATAACGTGGAGTCTTCACGCGACACCACCTATACAGCATTAAATATGATCATACTCTTTTTGTAAGCGGCAATCTGATCTGGCCATTTCAAAAGGAAAAAGTATAGGTGCACCGATACTTTTTTGTACGCACGTCTAAATATGGGGGGTCAAAAAGAAATTATAAGTGCACCTGTAAAATTGTAGGTGCACCTATATATTTTATAGGTGCACCTATACTTTTTATAGGTGCACCTACACTTTTTATAGGTTTGACCCCGATTGTAAACGGTGCTAGTAGGAGTGAGCGGTGTTGATTCTTACATTACTTCTCATGAACAGACTCAATAAAACAGCGTATGCTGCTTTATTCTCTTAATTGTGCTTGTTGCTCCCAAAGGATCACCTTTATCAGTATTTAGTGTCAATTTAGGCACTGGAGACATGTCAATATCGATGTAGTTTACACTGTCTTCCCCACTCCTTATGTTTTGTTATTTAAATCGCTCATTTGATTTAATTTATGGTACAGTGCAGACGTACGGTGCCTGCCATTGCTGTCGTGTGCTGTGGTTTATGGTACAGTGCAGACGTACGGTGCCTGCCATTGCTGTCGGGTGCTGTGGTGTATGGTACAGTGCAGACGTACGGTGCCTGCCATTGCTGTCGGGTGCTGTGGTTTATGGTACAGTGCAGACGTACGGTGCCTGCCATTGCTGTCTGGTGCTGTGGTTTCAATAAGACCGTTTTTCTCATTTACATGTGTTAGTATTTCAGACGGTTTGTATCGTATGTTTAATGTCATGGTTCAAGGTCAATTTTCAAGTAGTGCAATGTTCATGGCAGATCCATGACACTTAAACCGTTTGAGATAATGGTTTGGAACATGATGTGTGCATGTATGCTTTTAGACAGAGTGTTGCACATTACGAGTCTTGCAATTGGTATATCTAGTACAGTCAGACCGATCATGAAACATTTTAGTTTTACTGTTTTCCTACCTATCCACGCAAAAGAGTCATTTTCCAAAACTGTTTAAGAAACTCTATAGTATTATAATTTCATTGGTTATCTTTAATATTATAAATTGTTTACTCTCTGTGGTAATAAAGAAGAAATCAGATGTCTACCTACCAACCGACCGATTTATACACTCCAAGGTCGACAAACAGCATTCATTCTCCAAGAGAGGGAAACCATTGCGGAAAATACTGTTATTAATGGAATACGAATTAAAGGGAAATATCAAGGAAAATAGATAACTTCTCTAATTCTGTTTTACTGGTGTCTTTTTTTAAGAATCAGATTGACAACATGTAAACTCACTTCCGCTATTGTTATAAAAGCCATTTTAGCTAGTAAAGCGTCCACATACCCTCTACGGAATCTTGCTACTGACTGTGGCCGGTCAATCATTGTAATATGAAATAACTACCAGTATGTTATGGTTTTCTAATGTTGCTTTTAATTTATAACTTTTCTTTTATTTGGTTTTATGCCAGCTGGGTAAATTTAATTACTTTTACTGGTAAAAATGAAATTAATATTACCTTTTCAGTTGTATTTTTCCAGAATACAGCAAGAGCTAAGAGGATGGGCAATGGCGCACCTATGAATCCCTCCACAACGACAATGTACGTGAACAGCTGTCCACCTTGTGCTGCCTTCACTACGGGTATCCACATGATGGTCAGAATACATAACACGACGATATAACCCCTGAAGTATGCATAACAAAACGACATAACATCATGTAACATGAGATAATAATTGTTGACAAATACGGCATGTATCCTGTGGAAAAACAACAGCTCGAACAAACACACCACAAATGTCACAATGATAAATGATAGCAAAACATACACTCTGTACATCATAGTATAGCAGAAAGAGCCTGACGCCTATAAATACACTAGTTTAAAGGGACACATGACAATCTTGATTTTTTAAAAACTAGCGGCGTCCCGTTAGTTTTTCTACATAAATTGCATTTGTTCAATCATTAATGTTAATTATAAGAATTGTATTAAGCCATTTGTTTTTGCATATTACTATTTTTTGATATTATTGCAGCAATAATATATTAAAACTTATAGTATAATAAGACGAAATAGTGAATACATAAAATTTGATTTATTTAAATGTCACCAGGGTAAAAGTAAAAATGATACTGGATATATAAATCGAGACACCCATTTCAAATACTTCAAGATTGCCATGTGTCCCTTTAAACCTATTTATTTTACATCAGTTGCGAAGCAAGTTCTTTTAACTTATATTAATCACTCTCGATAGCTTCCTGGGTAGAACCAGTACTAAGCAATGTGGATTAGTTATCTTGCTCAAGGATAGATAACAAGTTCCGGCACGACCTATCGAATACACTAGCAAGAAACAGGTAACAAATTAATACATGGACACCTACCTATCAAATTTGAAAGTTATATCGCTTATAAGCAAAGGATTAACATCTTGATTTAAGTGTGTGTGTTTTCAGTCCTTTTAAACCTAAATGCCAAGGTCATCGTCACATATGAGTTTGTTATATCCTAATACACCAACTGACCAACTTTGGAAGTTGTATCGCTTATAGTGTGATATTGTTGAAGGAAAAACACAAGCTTTTATTCATCGCACGACGGTGTCTAAATGCAGCAGTGAGCGTAATGCTCAACTTTATAGTAATGCCACACTGAAATACCATACCGTAGAAAAGGACATGATGCCCTACCAAGTCACAGTATGCAAACACCGGACCGACCAGTCCTAGAACTACCCTTTATATGCCGAATGTCAAGTAAGGGAACGACTAGTACCATTTTTTTTGAAGTCTTTGGTATGACCCTGTCGGGTATTGAACCCGAGATATTTCGCATCCGAGGCGGACACTCTGCCACTAAAAAACTGTACTTGTCGAACAATACATAGTCTAACAAAAACAAACATCTAGTGTTCTAAATATAAAAAACAAAAATAAAACCATGCCATTATATATGCATTGTTTATATATATTAATATAAAACACAGTTAATAATAATGTTCATGAATGCACTGACCGTCCAACGAGAAGCAGCTCCCTCTGGTGGGCATTAGGACGGAAGCGCCGCCATATATCCATTGTAAACACGGTGCTCGAACTGTTGAATATCGAGGTAAGTGAGGTAAGTATTGCAGATAACATTACTGCCATAATCAGTCCTCGAGCACCTACAGGAAAAACATTTGAAGTAATCATACATTATAGCATGTTCTTTTTATTACTATTTTCTGTAGTTGAAGAAACAACAAGGTGTGAATTTAACTTCTCGCTGATATACAATACTGTTGTCATTTAATTAGTTTATTTATGGGGTTTATTGTAGATATTGTGTTTTTGAGTTTTTCCACTAATCTTATAATATTCCACTTATACAGTTCTTATTTCTGTTTAGTTCTTTTCAGGTATGTGAGTATCAATACCTATTAAAGGATACTCGGCGACAATGAATTATTTTTAAAAGCATTAACGTGGGTAAGGGGTTAAAACAGTTTCTTCTTAATGTTCTTGTCTTACCTCTTTGTAATAGCTCTAACACCAGTATTCAGTATGCGATATTAACGCATTCGCTCCAAGACTAATTTTGAGTATGAGATGTTAGAGCGCCCAGAGGGTTGTTTATTATCTTACATTTTGGTAATATCTCTAAGACCAGTTTGGGTATGCGGTGTTAGAACACTCGGCGGAGTTGTTTATTGTCTTACCTATGGGTAATAGCTCTAATATCAGTTTTGGGTAAGCGGTGATAGAACACTCGGCGGAGTTGTTTATTGTCGTACCTATGGGTAACAGCTCTAATATCAGTTTTGGGTAAGCAGTGTTAGAACACTCGGCGGAGTTGTTTATTTTCTTACCTATGGGTAACAGCTCTAATACCAGGTTTGGGTAAGCGGTGTTAGAACACTCGGCGGAGTTGTTTTTTTGCCTTACCTATGGGTTACAGCTCTAATACCAGTTTTGTGTATGCGGTGTTAGAACAATCGGCGGAGTTGTTTATTGTCTTACATGGATAACAGCTCTAACACCAGTTTTGGGTAAGCGGTGTTAGAACACTCGGTGGAGTTGTTTATTCTCTTACCTATGGGTAACAGCTCTAATACCAGTTTTGGGTAAGCGGTGTTAGAACACTCGGCGGAGTTGTTTATTGTCTTACCTATGGGTAACAGCTTTAATATCAGTTTTGAGTATGCGGTGTCAGAACACTCGGTGGAGTTGTTTATTGTCTTACCTATGGGAAACAGCTCTAATACCAGTTGTGGGTATGCGGTGTCAGAACACTCGGCGGAGTTGTTTGTTGTCTTACCTATGGGTAACATCTCTAATACCAGTTTTGGGTAAGCGGTGTTAGAACACTCGGCGGAGTTGTTTATTGTCTTACCTATGGGTAACAACTCTAATACCAGTTTTGGGTAAGCGGTGTTAGAACATTCGGCGGAGTTGTTTGTTTTCTTACCTTTGGGTAACATCTCTAATACCAGTTTTGGGTAAGCGGTGTTAAAACACTCGGCGGAGTTGTTTATTGTCTTACCTATGGGTAACAGCTCTAATACCAGTTTTGGGTAGGCGATGTTAGAGCATCCAGCGGGATTATCACAGACACGGGAACAAATATCTGGGTCCACGCATGCCACCTCATCTACAATAAAATCATTTCCTTATTAGCCGAATGTGAGCGTATCCATCAGTATGTCTTACAACTATACACATATATAAACATAAATAAACCGCGTGTTTAAAGGAATTAGTTGGAAACACTTAATACTAATTTATATCAGTCTTGTTTGTTTTGACATAACGTTCACGTTTACTGTTTAAAAACATATTTAATTTGCAGGTAAAATATATATGTCACCTGTGATACTATTTATTAGATTAGCTGCCCTTCCTTTTCATGTTATATATTATCGCCGGTGCAAATATAATACTTCTCAGTGATTCAGCTCGCAAAAAGTCCAATTATCAAGTGACGCAGTAAGACTGTATTAAGTCCAATTATCAAGTGGCTCAGTAAGACTGTATTAAGACCAATTATCAAGTGGCGCAGTAAGACTGTATTAAATCCAATTATTAAGTGGCGCAGTAAGACTGTATTATGTCCAATTATCAAGTGGCTCGGTAAGACTGTATTAAGTCCAATTATCAAGTGGCTCAGTAAGACTGTATTAAGACCAATTATCAAGTGGCGCAGTAAGACTGTATTAAGTCCAATTATAAAGTGGTTCTGTAAGACGGTATTAAGACCAATTATCAAGTGGCGCAGTAAGACTGTATTAAGACCAATTATCAAGTGGCTCAGTAAGACTGTATTAAGTCCAATTATCAAGTGGCTCAGTAAGACTGTATTAAGACCAATTATCAAGTGGCGCAGTAAGACTGTATTAAGTCCAATTATAAAGTGGTTCTGTAAGACGGTATTAAGACCAATTATCAAGTGGCGCAGTAAGACTGTATTTAGCCCAATTATCAAGTGGCACAGTAAGACTGTATTAAGACCAATTATCAAGTGGCGCAGTAAGACTGTATTAAGTCCAATTATCAAGTGGCACAGTAAGACTGTATTAAGTCCAATTATAAAGTGGTTCTGTAAGACGGTATTAAGTCCAAATATCAAGTGGCTCAGCAAGACTGTATTAAGTCCAATTATCAAGTGGCGCAGTAAGACTGTATTAGGTCCAATTATCAAGTGGCTCAGTAAGACTGTATTAAGACTTGAGCAACGAAGATTCGTTATGGTGTGAAATTGTTACACTAGAAAACATGCATTAAATAACATATGTTTAGGATAAAGGCAGTGAACAAATAAGACAAATGGTGAAGTGTTTTATTAGAAAATATCTTTAATTTGAATCGTCTCTAACCAAACTGACTTTTGAATAGGGTATATATATACCGAACCAAACAGCTAACGCACCAGTAGACAATACATTTAATGTATGAACTTATTATATGCTGACTGGTACCGTTGGAGACAGGTGATTTGAATGATTTGTTTTTAATTTACAGTCGTTATTGACCAGATCTTTGTCTTGTTCAGAATGAAATTTGTTTTGATTTATTGACTGTTATTATTGAGATATTAAAGGTATTGTCTACTGGTGCGTTAGCTGTTTGGTTCAGTACATATGGTTTTAATTCGACGCTCTAGTGTTGGTGTTTGGGCTGGCCTTTCATATTGTATTCTCAAAATAAGTCATATATATACCTCGTCGTCAGTAGGTTCAGAAACGGTATACATATTGTAAAATGTGTCTGTTGATTGTGGGATAGGGAATTTAACGTTTAATGCATTGCTAAGAATATTATGCATGCAATTGCTCGTACTAAGTTACACGTAATGCACGAACAGTATATTTAGGAATAGTCACCATGTTAGTTACTAGCTAGGGCTAGGTTATTATTTTGATAAAACTATGCCTATTGAATAAAGAATATTCTCATAAACATTCAACATGCAATAATATAAATATCTAATTTAGTTCAGTGTTTGTCTAAATTTAGGTCTTCTTAATACATAATACAAGCAATGTCTTTAATATAGTAATGCGTTATTATGTAATAGATAGCGTATTGTCTCATCCAGTTTAGTTGATTTAAACATCGGTGTTTAAATCAACCAACGAGATGAGACCATACTCTATTTGTTTTGTAGCACGTCCATGTCAACTGTCTGCCATAATGGTAAAATACACCAATCATTCTATCAGATGTCATTTTCATTTTTTTACAACTGTTCAAATACAAAGGAAATGTCAGCCGCCATTCCACAAGGACCAGTTACCGTACCAGGGTACAATACTCGGCTGATCATCCCAGGTATTATCATGATAAACAGTGGGAGTATTTTGAGATAGCCACCCATGAGTGATCCACCCTTGGCGTGGCTGATATTCTTCGCTGCCAAACCACGTTGTACCATTATCTGAAATATGAACAAGCTGACACATGTTTAACCAATGCAATGAAGCGTAGGGTACGGATTTTAAGTCATGCTTAATAAATAGAAGAACTTTTTTTGTGCCTCGTCATAGGTCCATGGAGGTTCGAGGCCACCCTCCATGAACCTTACAATGTGTTCATAAATGTACTCAATGGCGATAGGTCAAAGATGACCTTTGAGCAAAGACAAATAAACGTTTACTAAAACACTCCGTTGTGGCATATTTCTTCCTAGTTCACCGTAAATAAAATCATTCTGAGTAGATGTTTTCACACCAAGCAGAGACTTACAGAATTGCATATGTACTCTTTCAATCTGATTAGCTTTACAAAAAAAACATACTTCGCTACCATAATTTAGTATGGGTGTAACCAGCTTATCAAATAATGCAATTGTATGTCTCGGGGATATGTTAACAAACCTATATAGGTATTTATTTAATTTCAAAATTATCTTATGTGCTTAGACCGGAAAGCGTTGCTTGACATTCAGAAAACGAACCACCGGATGTAAATACTAACCCCCAAATACGAGAATTTTGTTGACGATGTTAACTGAAGTATCCCCGTATTTAAAAGTAAGGTTTCGTGCTAACACGTCTCCTTTTCTAAATACTATTACTTTTGTTTTTTTAGTATTAACGGTCAATTTCCAACGGTTACAACCTTCGTGTAATATATTAAGATTTGTTTGAAGTTTATCGGCATTTTTACCAAATATAATTATGTCATCTGCGTAAAATTAAAATAAATATCTTGAGCGGATCTATATCAATTTCATTAGATCCTTTAAGATAAAATTCCTCTTCCAGGTCATTAAGATACATGGAAAATAAAAAAAAGACAGGCTTTCACCTTGACGTACGCCTAAGTGACATTCGAATGCATCACTTAGTGTTGTATTAAAATCAATCTTTGATTTAAAATGGTTGCACATTGAACGGATAACATTTAACATTTTCCCTCTAACATCAAGTGTTATTAATTTATACCAGACATTTTCACGAATTAAATAGTCAAAGGCCTTTGTAAAATCAACAAAAGCGCAGATTAATTGTTTACGTTCGTTTAATAGGTGCTATATAATACCGTACAAGGCAAATATGTTATCAGCAGTGATCATGCCTGCTCTAAAACCGGCCCGTGCCTCGATATATACTTTATAGTTTTCGGCCCACGTCGTAAGTCTATTATTTAAAATGCGCGTAAACAGTTTGCCAAGTGTACTCAGTAATGTAATACCTCTAAAGTTGTTCACATTGTTAGTGCTTCCTTTTGTGTGTGTTGGTACAAGGTTACCTTCGCTCCAAGTTTCTGGGAAGTATCCAACAGTATTAAATAATTTGTTTAAATACGGTTGTTTATACCATGTATGTAAAACTCATTTATTAGCCTGTCTGGCCTTCCACTCCTGAACCTAGTTGCGAGACAGCCTTTTTAATACTTTTGAGGTCATATTAGGATATATGAAGAACAAGCGGAACCCCTAGCTCCGACGTAAGCTTTCTTGAACATCAGACTGTGCACGTTTGTACATATACTTGTCTTCACAAATGTACACTATTCATTTATATTGACACCCGATCTAAATAAACTATACACAATATAAACTTTCTTCCTGTTCTAGTTTACATTGAAAACATATCACCCGATGGCGTGGTGATATACATTATATCACCGATAGCGTGGTGATATACATTTGACGGTTTATCATTACCCCAGTTACATTTTATTTCATATATTTTAAATGGAATGTACTCGTATGAAAACTCGTGAATATATTTTTTTTTACAGATTCATCAAATGAAACTGATTACACTCAGACACCGCTTAAAAAAACGTGTTCAAAATATGAGCTTATTATGATGACAAACAGATGTTTTATTAGCATTTAAATTATGGTAATTATAAGTGTCGTCTAGTGCATGGACCATTTCCGCTTTGCTTGCGCACGCAAGAACACCATTTTCATTTAAAAATACCTGTTGTCAATTGTTTAACCACCGTCGATGGTGTCTCGCCCTTTTGTTAAACCGATACGTACATTAACAAAGGTCAGATTTGTTTTATTAACAATAAATACCTGGTCACATATCCAGTAGTAGGCTGAAGCTATCCAACACTGAATGATCGTGGATGGCCACGGATAGTCACTGTCTAGTCCCCGAAGTAAATGAAAAGCGTCATCACGAGGTAGTCCGCACGTAGAGTTGGCGTCACGGACAGACGGTATGGCAGCCTGATACGCAGAATATAGATTTTGGTATCCTCCAATTTTGTTCAAGCCTAGAAGTATGTATAAATAGAAGTGCTTAGTCTACATGTCAAGAATTAAGAAGAAAACGTGTATAAGCATTTTGTTGTCATTTTATTCATTATTATCTTGTGTACAATGTAGCCTATATATGAAATGTTTTAAACGTTTAAAAAAATAAATAAGTTTAAACCTAGATTGTAGTCTGGTATGCAAACCAAATATGTTCGTACCAACCCTCCAATTGCTTAAAACATAGCAAGATGTTCATAACAAACACATATATGTTTTATTGGACCTGTTATGCATTCACAATTAATGTCGAGTAATTTTGAACGAGTAATCCAGAGTGTGTGTTTTTTTAATCTGGACAGCAATCGGTTATGGTACTAGCTTCAGTTTTTATTGTTTCAGCAAAGTGATTATGCTCTCCTCTTAGAAATGTTCAGTATTTATTTAAGCGCTATCAAATGAATACATTAACCTTTCTACAAGTATATCTTTCGTCTTTATCCGACCTTAAAGGCATTGTCTGTCTGTGCAGAAATTGTCCCCCACCCACCACAAACCCAGCATGTAATTAGTAGGGGATTAGTGTGTTACATAATACTTCACTGTGAAATATCTTTCTAATATCCCATAAATTGTGGATTACAGTTGATTTTATTGTTTGTCTTGATTAGTTTATGCCCCCGCTCCCAATTACACGGAAGACTAGGTCTTTTATTAAGACCGGTACTTACTTAAACCCATGACTGCGAGAGCTCCAATGACCATAATTACGGTCTGGGCAGTATCTGTGTACATGACTGCCCTAAGCCCACCTGAAACATTAAACCAAAGCGTTAAAACATGTCCTTAAGCGTCCAATAAGCATTGGTAAACTTAGATGCAAAAGTCGACGCAGCCGGTCAAAACAAACATTGCGTGAACAGGAAGTTCGAATGCCTATAATAATAGAATGATGTCCATTTAGTTGTAATTAACGGTTGGATATTCGATCATGCTCTTAATTTAGCTTCACTATGTGTCTGTGTGTGTGTGTGAGCGTGTACGTGCCTGCGTACGTACGTGCGTGTGTGAAATGCGTTGTAGTTAAAGACTGATGTAGTCCGACAAGTTGTTAAATGTGTTAATGAGAATATGAGACAATAGGTAAGTTCTAACAATAAAAACCAACAGGAAAAAAAAAGTCAAATGAAAAACATGAACTCTAGCTTTAGCGGAGGTTGAGCAATTATCCAAGGGTAATGTAAACTCATGAGAAAAATAAATTCTTACAAGAATTTTTAATGATTTGAGTCAACTATCTATGGTATTTTGTTTTCTCACAACGATTGTTTGGAACAAAAAAGGTTCAACTCAATCCGAGTTGGACTGAGTGTTTTCGCAAAGTTCATATCAAATATATAAACAACTATTTCCTATTTGAGCATGAAACGTGTTGTTGTTTTGTATACACCTGATGTTCCACATGGGACACGCGTATGTGTTCATGGGTATAAGATTTTCAATCCTAAATTTATATAAAATTGCCAAACATACCAAGGATTGTGCATACTTTTTTGGCATCATGTATTAATTAAATAATTAATATAGAGGTCTCTTTTATTGTCGATGGTAAGGTCAAATCTGATAACGGATTAGTTTGTTTTGTTTTCCATGTTGACAAGCGGATGATGGCATAGCTTCTCGAATTTCTGCCACAACTTATTCCATTACTGATCAAGTCATATTAACCATTTACTTCTCAATGATTAAAATGACTTGGTCAGCAATGGAATCAGTGTAATTCTAGAACAACTGAAGTCAATGGTTAAAATGGCTTGGTCAGCAAGGAATCAGTGGTAATTCCAGAATTGAAATCAATGATTAATATGACTTGGTCTGCAATGGAATCAGTTGTAATTCCAGAACTGAAGTCACTGGTTAAAATGGCTTGGTCAGCAATGGAATCAGTGGTAATTCCAGAACTGAAGTCAATGGTTAAAATGACTTGGTCAGCAATGGAATCAGTGGTAATTCCAGAACTGAAGTCAATGGTTAAAATGACTTGGTCAACAATGGAATCAGTGGTAATTCCAGAACTGAAGTCAATGGTTAAAATGACTTGGTCAACAATGGAATCAGTGGTAATTCCAGAACTGAAGTCAATGGTTAATATGACTTGGTCAGCAATGGAATCAGTGGTAATTCCAGAACTGAAGTCAATGGTTAAAATGACTTGGTCGGCAATGGACTCATATGCCATGGAGGACCATATGTTAGACTGGCTACTAACCAAATATATAATTCTCTTAAAATAAAGATATTTTTATTATTTGTGGTAGAAATTCCAGAATATATGCAATTTAAGTTAGAGATTTTCCTTTAACACCTCTTGGATAGAATATACATAGTTACGACCAGGGAAATTGCACATTTAGATCGGCTGATAATTCTGTGTTACCCCTTTTTGGGACATATCACTATAGGATTTTAGTTAACTATCATTGTACTTTGTTAGAATAATGAATTTGTATATTTCTAATGATTAATATAGCAGCCAGGTGTTTTGTAATGAGATATTTCAGCACTTAGGGGACCATTACGTACTGTAATATCAGCCTTTGACAAGCGCAAACAATGTCTGCAAAGTGTTGTGTATTTATTGACAAAATCAAGTCACCTACAGCTGAAGTGATAACAATGGTGGTATTTATACATAGTTCGTGAGCTGCAAGTGCGGTGCTTTTACAGCTAGAGTTTATTTGGCATTATATTCTTTCAAATAATCACACATAATATCCGTCAAAACAATTAAGCATGTGACAAACTTGCTAAAGTTGAAAATGTCTTCAGAAGGTTGTCAAATACATGTTTCAGAAACACTGAGAACAAAGAAAAACTAACAATTGATATTATGAATAAAACGGTGCATATTTACTGTGCATAACGGTGCATATTTACTGTGCATAATGCACTTTGCAAGTTGTACGTATCACAGTACTAGCTTGTATTCCCCTGTTCTGTTCTGTTCTGTTCTCTTAGTTAAGTAGATGAGGGGGTTTGTGCCGTATTTGTTTATCCAAAAGTAAGAACAACGTTAACGTTTATGGCAACGAATTGTTATAGCAACACATGATTTCTATAATAAAAGTAGATACAGTCCTTATTTAACTGTACTTGCCTTGTTGCGATGTTTCAGGTGTATATCAACATTACATATTCCTCATTCTGATTTACATATGCCGTGCAAAAAAAAGAGTATGATGATGGACCTTTGGAAACGGCCGAAACACGACACATACAAAATATTGCAGTCTCGGTTTGATTGAGACTGTTCATGAACGGTAGTGAAATATGCTAGCTACCGCTCACGCCCTCTAGCTCCGGGTTGAGCAGAACTCAATATTCATAAAATCAATAGTACATAATTTTAACCATCCGAAGATGGCATGCATATGGCGGTGGACATAGATAGTTTCCTCCCCCATGTCCAGCGGCGTATGGTCCCAGTATCTAACAAAATACTATGCCCCGAAGAGCGAAATAAACAGAATGGAATTTAGCTGGGAGCAGCGGTTATGAAGCCTGCATGTTACAAGTAACAGCCAAAAGACTAAATTAAAAAGCAGACAACATATCCTATGAATGGTTAAACAATACCCAGAGCATTTTATCGGCCGGAGTAGTGGAACCACGGAATCGAAAATTAAGTAAGAAAACAAAAGCAATAGAAAATGTACCACCGATAACCAAATATAAGTATCGGGCTCAGCGATCTCCAAAGATCGAATGAATAACAGTCCTGCATGTGGGGTCCTACCATATTGTACAGTTTGCTTGTACAGTAAGTTTGAAACAAATTTGTTCTACACTTGTCCTCCTGCTCGGGGCTCTTTTTTTCAGCCAAAACTTGTTTGGACTTTTCAGACAATATTCAACTTTAATCAAAATAAGCGTATATCAGTTAAACAGACATTTTAGTGGTAAATAAAAATAACTTACTTTTCAAATTCGGTTGATAAAGGAGAGGAACTTATAAGATTGCTTTCTTTCGTTCCTAACCTATTAACTTTTGTACTATTTATATATGCATGTTGTATAATATGGAAATAAAATATGTTTAAACCAAAACCGACACGAACTTATGAGCAAGTATTACAGAAACCATGGACTGCGACGAATTGTATTGTATAAACAGTCTACTATAAACTATATGAAACGTACCAAGGATTGTACAGATGTGTATTATAGCATTATGTGAAAGTATCAGGGTTTGCGTACATTTTTAGTGTAGCAATATGTAAAACGGATCAGGCTTGTGCAGATTTGAGGCATAGCAATATGTGAAAAGTATCAGAGCTTGTGCAGACTTTTATTTAAGCAATAACGTGAAAAGATCATGGATTGTGCAGTGTGTTTTATTTACAAGTTTGTATTATTTATATGATACCGCATATGTAAACCGGATATATATTTATTTTTTTAGTATTTTTACAATTTTTTATAGAACATAAAAACTATGTGAAAAGTACCACGGACTGTTCAGATATTTATTATACACATTATTGTTTCTGACATGTATGTGTATGTGTTGCTTATATGGATTCAAAAGATAAACTTCTTACCAAGAATTGTGAAAATTCCGGTAATTATGAGAAGCCCGATAATGGACGGATACATGTTCCAGTTGAGAGCTAGTTGAATATAAATGGCGCCAGAGAATATGGTAGCCTGAAATTAACATTATATACGCTTGTAACATAGAAGTTTCATTAGTGTTTGCCCTACTTTTTCCTTCAATCAGACGGTGAGGAATTTTAAATAAATGGCGAACTTATTCATGTACATTTCTAACGATCACCAATTTTAACCATTTAATCATTAAGTAATCGCTTACTAAATGGCACGCGCTTGTTTTGGCGCGAACGTGTTAAGAGGCGTGGTTTCATAGAAGCGCGGGGGAAAAGTAGGGCAAACACTAAGTCAGTTAGAGGCTAAGAAGTGAAATTTTAACAATTAAGAAACCCCGGTCAGTCGCTGCGCTCCTTCCCTTTGGGTTTCTTAATTGTTAAAATTTCACTTTATAGCCTCTAAGTAATACGTAAAGAAATAAATACTCATGTTTAACATACGAATTCATAAAGTACATTGTAAGTCAACTAGTGTTTCCCAGTGTAAATAAGTATTGGATAGAGTATCGTCTCGCTCACTGAGGTGTTTAAATCAACCAATAAACAAGATGAGATCATACTTTATTGGTTTTGTAGCATGTCCATTTCATCTGTCTGCAATATTCTAACTTCCGTTAACTGGTAGGTAGAGTACACCAGTAATTCTGACAGGTTTTAATTAAACGATTTACAACTGTAAAAATACAGGGAATGTGTCACAGACCATGTTACACATCCTACTGTTTTCACATGGAAATAAACGAATAACATTGTACTTAAAGAATTCGAAGGTTAATCATTGTGTTGATCTATCTATACTCGGTAAAAACAAGTTTTGGACCATGGCAGTGTTCGAACCCGTACAATGATCGCTGAACCATGACATTCGACCATAACCCTTATTATCTCAGTTCATAATTCACAATAGATCAATAATCAACAATAATTATCGTTTACAATGAAAGTTTGTGAAAAAATAATAATATTTTTATTGGTTACTCGAATGTGTCCGTAACTGTTACTTTGTATGAACTTTGCAACATTTTTACAGACCCTTTGTGTGTTTGCGATATTTTTTAAAATCAAATCTTGTTTGGAATTTAATGATTCTGGTACCAAATTAACCGGGTTGGGTAGACCTGGTTACTAAAAAATGATACTTAAATTCTGTCGACTAGTTTTATTTTTTATATGACTTTATATACCCTGGTCCAAAACTTTTTTGCCGAGTATATGTTCCGACCCAACAACCACCTTTCGACCTTGGGTCATGTCATATATGCGGATATGTTAGCATTTTTTGCTTGCGCTTGTAGCATGGTCGTTGAAATTCCCTTCGTATTTGCACAGGTGTGAATCATTGACCTGGAAAAAAAAACCTGTCCGAATAACTGGTGTACAATACCATATAGTGGAAGGTAGAGTATGGCAGACAGATGAAATGGGCATGCTACAAAACAAATAGAGTTTAGTCTCATCTCGTTGATCAATTTAATAACATTGATGGGTTACGCCCATCTCGATGTTTAAATCAACCAATTCTATATATTACTTACTAAGAAGTTTATATCTTTTGACTTCGATTCATGGAATTTGTTTTTTATAGGCAAATATCATGTTTTAATATAAAGGGAGGGTAACTCTCAAAAGATGTAACAATTTAAACAAAAAATAAATATTTTACAAACTACGGGTCAAAACAAAAAAATGTTCACACAACTATTCTAAAAAATATTTAAAATCAGAAAATTAGTAAAAATACAGAAGTGAGTAAGTAGGAATTTTGATCAGTGTATGTATATTGGATTGAAAGCAATGATGCGGGGGAAAAAAATATATCTACATACCGACAGTCGTGTCACAATGTGCAAAACCAGGGTCATAATACTAAGGTATAAACGCATTCTCTTCCCGCCAAAACGTTTCTCCATGTACTCTGGTAACGTGTAAACCTGCCAAAGATGAATAGAAACGTTTTTAAAAAGAGATCACACATTTAAAAAATGAACAGAAAATGTAATAATATTTTAAATTTACTCCCAAAACACATTAAACACACTGCAATATCCACCATAAAGTTAATACCTTTTTTCATCATTTTATTTTTCATGCTGACAATGTAAACTCACCCCGGCGGAGACAAATACGGGCAGAAAATACCATAAGTATCAGTAGTTCTGGCTGAAAATGGAAACTCACCCCGGCGGATACAAATACGGGCAGAAAATACCATGACAACACCAGTATCAGCAGTGCTGGCTGAAAATACAAATATACGCTTTTGAGTATTTTCGCGAATTTACGTTTTCAACTACTATTGACTATTCATAAATAAACAGATTCATAACAGGGACTGGCTGAGAACTGGAAGGCGTAATCCAATTACGGATACAACCATACCAATGGCTGAGAACTGGAAGGCGTAATCCAATTACGGATACAACCATACCAATGTACGGATACAACCATACCAATGTACGGATACAACCATACCAATGGCTGAGAACTGGAAGGCGTAATCCAGTTACGGATACAACCATACCAATATACGGATACAACCATACCAATGTACGGATACAACCATACCAATGTGCTTCAGTTTCTTATTCAATGTACATATGCACTAAACGAGCTCTCATATTTTCGTACGCCGGTTTAATTAATGTTAATTAATGTTAATGAAATAGTACAGTCTGGAAAACTAGACGACTTGGCTAGTGTTTGATGTACACTGAACAAAAGTATCAACTTTTGTATCTTAACTAATTTTCTTATTTTAAATATATTTTAGAATAGATATATGATAAGTATTTTGTTTAGACCCATATTTTGTAAAAAAACTTATTTTTTGTTTAAATTGTTACATCTTTTGAGAGTTACCCTCCCTTTATATGAAAACATGAAATGAGTCAAAGATCGCTTAAAGATATAAAATTCTTAAAATTGGTATGATAGAAAAAAACATACAAATTTGACCCATTTATCGCAAATTTTCCGTCTATAAAAAAAATGAAATATGAATAATCTTAAATTACCTACCTTTAAATTGAATATTGTTTGAAATTCAAGTAACTGTAATTCAGCGTTAACATTAAATATTTCGAAAATTTCTTTTGCAAACGCATTTGTAGTGGTAATGCTAGTAAAACATGATGTCAAAATAATTTTAACTGACATATTTTAGAATTAGGAACATTGAAAGCTTCACTAATTCGAAGTACTTAATAAAATCCTATATACCCAGTTGTATAAGTGTTATAACTTATTTATAAGAAAACACATTGACTTAAAAAAATTAAAATACGTTCATACAATCAGAGAAGACGATTTTCACTCGTTATTTTGCAGTTGAACCGTATCTCTAATCAAGCTCAAAATACACAAAACAATGAGAATATTATTGACATATTCTTAGGTTGGTACTTAGCAATTTGGTTCAGTATATTATTGATAGTAATTCATATTATAATTAAGCTCTAATTTATTCTTGTTTCATGATCGATATACGTACCTATATTTGAATATATATAGGTGAAGATGCACATTGTTGAAACTCTTACTGTACGAATCGTTTAAATAGAGTTTTGCAGCTATTAAAATACAAGTAATAACATGGGGTCAAACGGTCCCGTATATGGGGTAATGGCAATGGTCTAACAGTGATGTATTTTGCATAACGTCATATCTATTGTTTATATCATAAAAAGAAGACCTTGGAGTTTCCATATACAATTTGTGATATGTTTTCTAATTTCATAAGTAGATCACTTTTGTAATTAGAAAACATATCACGAAGTCCATATTGTGACAAATGTATATGCATGTAACTGTCAGAATACTAGACAAAACTACTTACAATTAACTCATATAGTACCAACACAAATCCTGAAGATGCCCCGGCGCCGGCTAGACCAATAAAATGTTCACTGCCGATGTTACTTCCAAATATGGACGCGCCGACCTGCAAATAAAATAAATTTAGTAGTTCTTTCAAAACTGTTAAGAAGCCAATGGCGTCACAGGTTTGTATACAGGGATACATATGGACATTGTAAAAATAGAACGATATTTAAAGAAACTAACCCTCCAAATAATGGCAAATGTACACTACAAAACAGTATATCAAAACTCTATTCAGGTGTTCAGGTCATATAATAATGTATATGTGCTGATTAAAAGTATATGTTTATTTCTACTATGTAAGTGCGATCCCTAGGACGATGCTAAATTTGAACCTTGGGTCGCCATTTTAACATTATTTTGGTGCTTATACTAACTGCAAACCCTTCGATCTCCAGCTCTTTCAGTTGTAGAGAAGAAGATAGTTTAAAGATTTTCAACAGTTCTGGTTTGTAATCAGATGGTGTTTGCAGTGGCTTGTTAATACATATTACATTATTAAATGGTACTGTCCTTGTTTGCAGTACAGTGCGGACCTACGATGCCATTGCGTTCTTATTTTTTACCGTAAACCATGTCATGGTCCGTCCTGCCAGAAAGTAGCCATCGATGTTGCCTCTGTTCTTTCGACATATGGACTAAAATGTAAATAATAAATATTCTGTAAGTTTATTAAAATTTATTAAGGTAATTAAGTAGGTTGCGCATCTTTTATGTATGGTTTAAATATTTCGAAATACCTTCATTAAAACATGATATTACCCCACTCGCCCCCCCCCCCCCCCCCCCCCCGCCCCACCCGCACCCACCCACCCACACCACATCACCTAACCTTAGCCATAACACCCTTAAAGTTCATTTACGATCACATTTCAACCGAAACTGCACGATTCGGACTCCTGCGAGGTCTTTGGAAAGAGACATAATATATCGAGTGATAATATTACAAGAATGAAAGAGATATTTGTGAAGTTACTTCGAGGAGATTTTGTCTCTCGCTTGTTAATTTCCTTATACAGTTACTCGCTTTCTTCATTTTAAATATCCGTTGTAGTTTTCACTATTTTATTCTATATATCCATATACTAGTATCACAAATAGAGATTTTGCTGCGCCAAAATCTAAACAACGTATTGCCGAGTCTTGCCGAGTATTGCTGAACCATGTTCATGCCTCGAACTTTACGAATAGTTCTTTCTAACAAATACAGTTTTTACATTACTGCAAATATAGTTTTTGATAATTCGCACATCTCGATCGGTAACCGCCTACATCTGAATCACTGATAAGTACTGTATTGACATGGGAGTAAACTATAAAGTTTTTTTAAGAAACAAAAGTATAATTTTTATGCCATGTGAGCCACTTTGTGATTTAACAGATGATGATAGAAATATCTTTACTCGAATCCGCTGTAACTCATGAAGAAAACAATGTGGATTTTCTTATACCATAATAATTATTTAACAAAGCATTCATGTTTTAACTATGTTTTCATTGTCATATATTAGAAGCTCTAGCAATTTAAACAGAGATCAGTAAATAAAGAACTTTCTATCACAACGTGGAACTAGTCTTCCGAAACTATTTTCTCTCGCTTTTAACTAACAGTTACAGGCTACTCTACCTTAATATACAAATCCCTCATTACCATGTGTATTGTTTGAACGTAATGGCATATATTTTACAAATTTAAAGAATTGTTTTTAATTCCAGACAGCTGAATACACTAAATGGTTGACATATTATGGATATAATATATGTATAAATTTAATTACAAAAGCAGATATAAAAGTCGAAGAGGGAATGCTGCTTTTACAGAACTCAGCCATAAAGAGTTATGAGAATATGGGAACCACAATGAAACGGTCAATGGCAAAAATAGCCGCTGATGGTTTAAATCAGGTTCTAGGATGCACCAGACTCGTTCCCTAGTATCATTTCAGTTAAACGGGGAAGTCAGTGTAAATAAATTCCGGAGCGGCTATATCCTCTAACAAACAAGACATCATTATTAGACGATAAAATTATAACTCAAAGATGATCATGCATATATGAATATAAACCAAGAAGGCAAAATTGCCTTGAATCGATCAACTGATGAGCTTGTCCATTGTAGACAATTGCAACACAATGAACGAGGTATGAGGTCTGGTGCGTTAAGACAATATTTGTATTTGTTTCCTTTTAATACGTCAATATAACACTATGATCTCCAGCGCAGGCTAAATATAATCCAAGGTCACAATTCAAACTAATTTGTTAGAGGAACAAACGCCCATGCTATATGCAAACTATTAGACATCTAGCTGTTTTAGTTTAGAGAAGACGACTGTTAAAGATAATAATTCTATGTAAAACTGCGACCATTGGAGCCGACTGGACTATTTGAACAAACTTGGTAATATACCATTTGTTTATGCTACTTGAAATATATACATGAGGGCTGCATGCCTTGTCGTTTCAGTGAAAGATTAACAATATATCTTCCATATACATGCCTATGAAAATAAGTATAAAAGTCGAACAGGAAATGCAGCTTTCACAGAAAACAGTATAAACAAAAACACGCAAAACGACAAAATAAATGGCAATGTTAATGAGGAATAAAGGCATATGACGACAGAAACACAAAAAGGGTTAACAATAGGGCTTCCGCCTTGGAACGGTCAGTGGCATAAAAGGCCGCTGGGGGGTTTAAACCATGTTCTATGTTGCACCAAACCTTAAACTTACCCTGCTGTCATCCTAATAAAACGGGACAGTGTAAATACAGAAATCTTCGCCATGAACTTTTCTCTTACCAAAAAGGCAGCATTAATAGGCAATATAAGTAAAACACAAATATGCCCGTGTATATATAAATACAAAAAACACAAGCTAGAAAGCCACAAAGAAAGTACCCAGTGACTTTTCAGAAGCCAGAGCATCAAGTGAATAAACCACTGAAGGCACGACAAGACAAGATTGCAGACAAAAATCAAAGTCACCGTCCTTTTGGGCTTTAGGTAGACGTCATCATAGGGTTCACAGCCTGTCTGGTCATCGCACAATTAAAGATGAAAGCATAGTGGCGAACTGTAAATGGGTCGATCACCATGCATGCAGTGCGTTGCAAAATGATAGCGTCATAACCTCTTTTGATAAACCTTTTAACAAGTTTAACAATGATAGTATGAAAGTGATCATGACAAAGGATCTTACGAAGTCTTTAAATCACGTCACCATAGAAGTCATGTTGTGATAGTCTTTGTCACAGAAGAGTTTTTAATTTACTTCTATATTCGTAAAGAAGATCAGGGTTACGATAATAAAAAAGAGTATGATAATGGACCTTTGGAAACGTCCGAGCACGACACATACGAAATATTGCAGTCTCGGTTTGATTGAGACTGTTCATGAGCGGTAGTGAAATATGCTAGCTACCTCTCACGCCCTCTAGCCCCGGGTTGAGCAGAACTCAATATTCATAAAATCAACAGTACAACATTTTAACCATCCCAAAGATGGCATGAATATGGCGGTGGACATGGAGTGTAACGCTTCCCCATGTCGTACGGCGTATGGTCCCAGTATCTAATAAAATTAAATGCCCCGAAGAGCGAAATAAACATAATGGAATTTAGTTGGGAGCAGCGTTTATGAAGCTTGCGTTTCAAAAAGCAGACAACATATCCTATGAGTGGTTAAACAATACCCAGAGCCTTTTATCGGCCGAAGTAGTGGAACCACCGAATCAAAAATAAAGTAAGAAAACAAAAGAAATTGAAAATGTACCACCGATAACTAAATATAAGTATCGGGCTCAGCGATCTCCAATTGTGCAAAGGTTTTACGAAGTTTATGGTAACGGTAGCCCTCGTGGAGTAGCTGTTTAGTTATACAAAGATTGCGAATATTAAAGTCCTCAACTCGAGTACAAGCTCTAGAAAAACGAATAAGTTGAGACACATAGACCCCATAAGAAGTTGCTCGGGGAACATCACCATCTAAATAGGGATAATTAACAATATCGAAATTAAAATCATCTCTCTTGTCATAGATTTTGCTAATTATTTCACCATTTGCGACAGAGAGATGTCAATCGAGAAAAGAAGCGTCAGTATCAGAAATATTAGCTTAGTTAAGTTGAAGTTCGTTGCCAATGTTTAATATGTCACCCAGATACCGAGAGGTGTCATTAAAGGCTTCAATAATATCTGCCTGAGTATCTGGTGAAAGACAACATGAAATCTCTTTCAAAGCAATATAAAAACAAATCTGCGACAAGGGGTGCACAGTTCGTACCCATAGGGATATCAACAATTTGTCTATAAACGGGTGATCCATGGAGCTGGTCCCAATTTGACCCCAGTGTCACCATTTGAACAAAACTGGGAGACGACCGAATGCTTACGCTACAAGAAAAATATAAGACGACTAGCTATTTTAGGTATAAATCATATAAAGAGGTGTCTACATAATTTTCACCAGTCTCCAAATCATTAACACTTCTCTTCATATCATTTGAAGAACATTTACACTTCTCTTCATATCATTTGAAGAACAGTCTAAATCATTTCAAGAGATGTATACAATCCGTTAATTTGATTCAGAGAGTTGTAAATAATTTGTTTTAGATTTGCAGCTCTCTTCAAATGATTTAAAGGGAGATCTAAACGATTTTCATATGATTTAAAGAGTGGTCTAAATGATATACACCTCTCTTTTAATGATTTGGATGTAAAGAGAATTTGAAATCTTTTGAAAAATAGCTAACATATAATTTCATCAGCTGACCGCTCTTCCGTATAGGATAGGATAGAGGATCTTAACCATTAAGAAACCGAAATGGACGAGCGTAGTTTTCCTAAAGATTTCTCTTCATAGCGTCTATCCTATACTAAGACCACTCTTCAAATCATTTAAAGAGACGTGTAAATGATTTAGACCGCTTTTCAAAGGATTTCGCCCGCTCGTTAAATGATTTAAATAGAGATATAGATAAATAAGAGCTTTCTTTAAATGATTATAAACTTCTCTGAAAATTATTTACGAATAAATGTTTTAAAATAGCAGCTCTCTTCAAATCGTTAATTAACTGGAATTATTTGAAGGAAGCTGGAATGTAATTGTTCTTAGCAATACCGTTTTAATGCCAGCAATACATTCCAACCTCTGAAATTCATAGAATAAAACGCGACAGTGTTATTGTGTATAACCTCTAAATGCAAAAACAACCAAGCTTTGATTCGTTAAAGGGACACACGGCAATCTTGATTGTTTTAAAAACTCACGGCGTCCCGTTAGTTTTTCTACATAAATTGCATTTGTTAAAAACTCAACGTTTTATTTAGTTGTATGCAAGCAGGTTTAAAGTCAAAATGATACACTGGATGAATAAATCGAGATGCTAATTTCACTGCTTGAAAATGTAGTCAAGAATGCAGTGCGTCCCTTTAAGTGGGTTAATCTCTAATATTGGTCGATCTAAACGTAACCGTTT
Source organism: Cyrtodaria siliqua (assembly GCA_037043455.1). Taxonomy (NCBI): domain Eukaryota; kingdom Metazoa; phylum Mollusca; class Bivalvia; order Adapedonta; family Hiatellidae; genus Cyrtodaria; species Cyrtodaria siliqua. Next base: position 128,611 of record JAWPHD010005014.1, read on the forward strand.
TTACAAAATATAACTTACCCACACCCCTACGCCTAAAACAAACGCAAAGTAGAGAACCACCGTTACAATATCCGCCCAGTGATGCAATCCAGCCTGTGAGCCCATTTTCAGTAAAATGAGTTACAGTTTCTATAATGAAATTCGAAAACTCCAGTGCAACAGGACTAATTCACTAACTGTAACATCATTTGCATTATAGACTACTTACGACAGATAAAGAACAATTTGGGCATGCGCGGCGCAGTGTATGTAACATCACTAACATCATAGATTACTTACACACGTGACCTTACTGCAAAACGTGACTATTATTATTTAGGATTTTTACGGCATTTATATTTATTAAATAACTAAATTAGTACTGCAGTACAAGTGTTGATCGCACGAGCATCATTATCGAATGGTCATGAATATGAAATGTGAATGCAGCTTTTTCTTTGCACTTTCGGCACACTTCTCGGGTGTTAAGAAAACACATTCATTAAGCAGGTGTACGAATATGTGTATGCATATATTCGTAATTTATTTAAACATACACACTTTAGTGTATACATGTGTTGATGCACTCATCTTCCTATTAAATAATATTTTCGTCAGGTATGGAACGACCGTTTATAGACAAATTGTTGGTATCCCTATGGGTTCGAACTGTGCACCTCTTGTCGCAGATTTTTTTTATATTGCTATGAAAAAGATTTCATGTTGAGTCTTTCACCAGATACCCAGGAAGATGTTTTTGAGGATTTTAATGACACCTCTCGGTAACTGAATGACATATTAAACATTGACAACCCTTTCTTTTCTACTATGGTTAATAATAAATACTCTAAAGAACTTCAACTTAACAAAGCAAATATTTCTGATACTGACGCTTCTTTTCTTGATTTACATCTCTCCATTGAAAATGGTGAAATAATTAGCAAAATGTATGACAAGAGAGATGATTTTAATTTTGATATTGTTAATTATCCCCATTTAAATGGTGATGTTCCCCGAACAACTTCTTATGGGGTCTATGTGTCTCAACTTATTCGTTTTTCTAGAGCTTGTACTCGAGTTGAGGACTTTAATATTCGTAATCTTTGTATAACTAAAAAGCTACTCCATCAGGGTTACCATTACCATAAACTTCGTAAAACCTTTGCAACATTTTATCATCGTAACCCTGATCTTCTTTTCAAATATGAAAGTAATTTAAGAACTCTTCTGCGACAAGGAGTATCACAACCTGACTTCTATGGTGACGTGATTTATAAACTTCGTAAGATCCTTGCCCATTCTCACTTTCATAATATCTTTGTTAAACTTGTTAATAGGTTTATCAATAGCGGTTATGACCCTATCATTTTGCAACGCACTGCATGCTTGGTGGTGGACCCATTTACAGTTCGCCACTATGCTTTCCTCTTTAATTGTGCGATGACCGGACAGATTGTGGACCCTATGATGACGTCTACCTAAAGCCCAAAAGGACGTTGACGTTTGATGTTTGTCTTCAGTCTTGTCTTGTCGTGCCCTCAATGGTTTATTTTCTTGTTGCTCTAGCTTCTGCCAAGTCATTGAGTACCTTCTTTGTGGCTTCCTAGGCTATTATTTATTTTGTATTTATATATACACGAGCATCTTTGTGTTTTACTTATATTGTCTATTAATGCTGCCTTGTTGGTTAGAGAATAGTTCATGGCGGGGATTTCTTTATGTACACTGTCCCGTTTTATTGGGTTGACAGTAGGGTAAGTGTGAGGTTTGGTGCACCCTAGAACCTGGTTTAAACCCCCCAGCGACATTTTTTGCCAATGACCGTTCCAAGGCGGTAGCCCTATTGTCAACCCTTTTGTGTTTGTGATGTCTTATTTGGCCTTTTATTCATCTTTAAATTTGTTCTTTGTTTCTGTCTTTGTTTGTAGTTGGCTGTCGTCCTTGAATTCTGCTTTTCCTGTTCGATTTTTATATCTATATTTAGATGGGTTGGCTGATAAAATAATCACTAAAGCACATTAGTTAAACTTATCATGGAAAATTAGAAAGAGCGATATAAAGAAATTCAATAATTATTGTAAGGAAGCAATCCCATTAGCAGCCAGTAACTGTATAGATAAGAAAGTTTTTATTTCACAACAAAGCTGATACTGTAGATAAAACAGACCCGCGTGTTCAACTTTTGAGAACAAAAAAAAAGTTTGAAATTTCTTGAAACTGAATTAGTACGAACAAACGGTTATAAAATGAGTGTTGGTTTGAATTTTTTCTTTTTAAATAGTGCGTGCTGCAACTTTGTATAAAACAGCTTATTTCGTTTCCAAAGCATTATTAATTACAAACATAAATGAAATTAAAGATGCACTAGATAAAGCAGCTAATGAAATTGTAAATATAATTGGAAATTGGCTTTCAGAAGGAAGTGGTTGGGCAATTGAACCAGTTGGTGCACATTATGTAAATCGGGTAGAGTATAAGGCTTTACGAAGTAGCTCTTATTTAGAGTTATCGAAAGAACTTGCTAACTCTAGAAAAGGATTGATAAATATACAAAATAAAACGAATGCTTTATATGGTGCCATTTAGCTTATAAGTTTCTTGTTGAAAAAGTTCCTCAAGGGATATCAAAGTATAAAAAGCATATTGACGATCTAAGTTATAAGGGAATTACATTTTCTGTTACTATAAAACAAACTCCAAAAATAGAAAATCAAAATAATATACGTTTTAATATATTCGGATATGAAAATAAGCAAGTTTATCTTTTGTATATATCAAAAAATAAAGGAGAAAAGACTTGTGACCTGCTTTTAATTAAAAATCATTATGTATGAATGAAGGAATTTAATAGGTTAATGTTTAATCAAACATTACATTCAAATAAGAAATGTTTCTGTAAAACATGCTTACGGTAATTTACATATGAAAAAGTCTTAGAAAAGTACAAACCTGATTGACTTTCACTTAACTGTAAACAAGCAATACAAATGTCAGAAGAAAACGAAAAGGTTCAGTTTAAAAACTACGATAGGCAGTTTGTGGTTCACTTTGTCATATATGCTGACTTTGAAGCAATAACTGAGGACATTTCTTTGGCTCTTGGTAATCCTAAAAAAGCATACACAGAAGCATATCAGAGGCATACTGATTGTGGGTACGGATACAATGTTGTTTTTGTTATGACATACAGAGGACCAAACGCTGTTTATAAGTTTATAGAAAAAATGATAGAAGAAGAAAAATATTGGAGGAAAACTATATTTTAAAAAAGATTTGGTGACGACAGAATCACAAGAAGAAGAATTTAAAGCATCTAAAAAATGCCATATTTCTAATAAAAATTATGTGAACGGAGACAAGATGGTTAGAGATCACTGGCACATAACTGGAACGTTTAGAGGAAGTGCTCATGAATCGTTTGATCTTAATTTCAGATTGACTAGAAAAATACCTTTATAATTTAAGAGGTTATGATTCACATTATATAATGCAACACATTGGAAAGTTTAAAAAGAAATAAATGTTATACCAAATAACATGGAAAAGTATATGGCTTTTATGTTAGGAAAATATTTGGTGTTTATTGATAGTTTTCAATTTATGTCTCAGTCACTTGATAATTTAGTAAAAAACATCTCATCATTTAAATATACATATAAGTATATCCTAGTGAAATGTTAGACTCATTGTGCTATGAAATTAAAACAAAAGATGTGTATGCAGATTTGTATAAGGATAAAGATAGTTTTGATAACGGTGATTATGATCCGAAGAATCAATTTGATTTTAATGACAATACAAAGTTTATTGGTAAAATGAAAGATGAAACTTGTGGAATCCTTTTGTTGAATTTGCTTCGGGGTAACTTATATGCATAACTATTAGATAATGAGACTGGTACAAAGAAATGCAAGGGTATTACAAAGAATGTTGTTAAAAACAATATAACGCATGATAATTATAAAAACATTTTATTTACAGCAACATAAAGTTTATCATGAAATGAAAGTTATTAGATTTAAAAAAAAAACATGAACTTAACAGTTATGTAATAAACAAAAAAAGTTTGTAAGCGTATGACGATAAGAGGTACATACTAGATAATGGGCAAGATACATTAGCGTATAAGTAAATTTCATGATAGAACATGATATGTACAGCGATGATGAAGACTACTGTCCGGTTTCATTTGACTTTGCTTAATGCTTTCAAATGTTTTAGTTATTAGTTATTTATAAAAGGAGAGGGTAGATTAAAATAATCTAGCCTATAGCATAGACAAAATATTATATCTGTACTGATAAACCAGATTGATGAGTAATAGAAAGTGGGGGTATATGCGTTGTTTTCCCCAGCGGGTTTACTTAAGCAATTTAAAATGTGTTAAAGACTTCTAACGGCAAGCATAGTTGTTTTTATCAGTCTTTGTTAGCGATAGTGTGCTTGGGTTGAGAGCCGTGGCTAGCACATTTTTGAAATGTGTTTTTGGACCCGCGAGGGAAATCTGCGCATGTACCCTCACTTTCTGTTCTACTACCCTTTAACCCGCTAAACTCGACTATAATAGCCTTTGCGTCCATTTTAAACCCAGATCAGTCATTTTCCCCGATACACCCTTTAGTCACATAAATTGAATGGTCTTGAGACAAAGAAAGAACATTCCATTATATATATTTAGCGGGTTAAGGGTTAAAAGGTAGTATACTATACTTTAAAGTCATAGTGCTTGGGCTCGATTAAGTACTACACTACTGAAATGAAGCACATGATTAATGGTTATTGTCGCTGAAATTTCCTTTGTATTTGCACAGATGCAAATCATTTAATTAAATAATAACACCTGTCAGAATAACTGGTGTGCAATAAGAGTATAAAACAGTATGGCAGAGTGATGAAAACGTACAATTGCATTGTTTAGGTTCGACAAGGGATCCCGACAAGGGATCCCCTTTTCAGTATTTATTGACATTCACACTGGCGTTTGTTTAGTGCTGTGTGGCGGCCGATTAAAGTCGCCCCGACTACAAATCAGTAGTGTTATTACTTATTGGTCCTTTGGGATCACCAAGCCCAATCTGTGTGGCTTTAAAGTAGAATATCGCTAAGCCTTTACCTCAAGAACAGACTCAGTAAAACCGAGTCTGCTACTTTTATCTCTTGTTTGTGTTTGTTGCTTTCAAGGGATCCCATTTTCAGTATTTATTGTATACCTGGGAAGGTTATGGGGGTAGTTTAGAACCTCCATATACACAACAACACTACAAATCCGACAAACACCCATTGGGTAATACATTCATAATATTCTTAATTTATAATCAAGATATCCATAGTGTCTTATATGAAGGATATTTAAGCAAGCATGTAATACATGTATATTTAATACATGTATATTTAATACATGTATATTTAATACATGTTTATTTAATACATATATATTTAATACATGTATATTTAATACATGTATATTTAATACATGTTTATTTAATACATATATATTTAATACATGTATATTTAATACATGTATATTTAATACATGTATATTTAATACATGTTTATTTAATACATGTTTATTTAATACATGTATATTTAATACATGTATATTTAAGCAAGCGTTAATACATGTATGTAACATGACATGAAACACAAAACATGAATTCATAAGAGCCTTAAAACATCATAATTTTTTATGTTTTATGAATTGTTATTACTGATTATACATAAAATAATAGAAGCCAAGTAGTCTAGTTTTCATGACTTAACTATTTAATAACATCAATTAAACCGTACGAAACATGAAGCCCCGTTAAGTTCATTTATTGCACCTCGCACAAAACCCTAGGAATTTGATTGGATTAGAGCGGTCACATGGTGACCCTCTATTATTCTATAGTGGGTTGGTAGGTTACGTTTGTGTATGGTGTTGTACGTCATTTTCAACACATGTAAGATTATATATGACGGTCGATTTCTTTGTGGTGGAGGCAGACCATCCACTTTTCCTTGTTAGAACCAGTACTGTACACCTCCCGTCATCCGTAAAAATCGACACTTCCTCACTTACAAGTCGAGCTCCCAGGGGGATTCGAACCCGCAGCGGTGAGAGGCGAAGGTTTACAACGCAAATTCGTTAACCATTCGGCCACGGAGTCGCTAGATTTCATAGAGGATCACTAAAACAATATGGAGTACAATTCCGATTCAGAGTTTAAATTATTTGCAAATAGTACTTTAAGGCGTTAGTAACAAACATCAGTTATTTGGTTTGATACTGACCCCCACAGAAATATGTGGGGTCAGTCAGATATATAAGGGGGCTCGGCTATTATAACTCGCCCCCTATAAATCTTACTGACCCCACATATTTCTGTAGGGGGTCAACAAAAAATCCAATAACTAATAACATAGGTTGAATATGAAACGGAAGCACATCAGTATAGTTTTATTTGTAATTGGATGACGCCTATACTTCCAGATCGCCTCCAGTCATTTAATGACTGTCATACGACTGTATAACGATGTACGTATGTACAAGTTAAATAAAATATATGTTCTGTTCTGTTCTGTTCTGTAAAAACAAATGAACTGTTTACTAAATCAAGACATTTGTTTATTAAATGAAGAAGCGTCACAACTTAATTCGTGCATATGAATAATAAAATCCAACAGGTAGTGTTCTTGTTGTATGTACGTGCTTCAATATAAACTCTTTAAATAAATTAGTGGGAACCTGCTTGAAAGTATGACCATGTGACAGTAAAATTAAACAAAGTATGCCTCTGACCTTTGTTACAGTATAGGTAAAGCAGAAAATTCTGAAACATGTTTAGGTATTATTTGATTTGTAACGTGTGTCATGTCCAGACACGATTTCCAGTTTATTTCATTTGATTGTATTTAATAAACAGGTGAATGACCAAATAAAATTCGCATATATGAAAGGCAAACTATCTTCTGAAAATAAACGAAATTGTTAATTATCTAAACTATATTAGCCGTGTTTTACTAGAAACTCTACACATAATACGACGCAAACTCGGACAATATGAACCGGAAGTCGGCCAATATGAAAAACAAGGTCAATATGAAGAAACTCGACAATATGAGATTTAAGTAACGTCATTCACGTTAAGTGACGTCATTCACGCTTGCTTGTCAACATAAAAATACAATTAACGCTACTATAAATGTCAAAAATAATTTTATTAAAAATAAATTCTACTGTAGTGTGGAAGTTAATTAATAAAATTGTCATTAATTAAGTGTTTTCATATTGTCCAAGTTATTGGTCCTCGTACTGTCATATTGGCCCTCGGCCTTCGGCTAATATGACTGTCCTTGTACCAATAACTTTGACAATATGAAAACCCTTAATTAATAACATCAAATTATTCTCAGACCGTTGTGACCTGGCCAATCGACTCCGACAAGTTTACTACTATTCCACTCTCTGTTCAGAATTCCTGTAAAACATATTCAGCCTCCACAACTGTGGTCCTCTTAAATAAGCCTCGTGTAGCTCCCAAACATATTGTGGCTTCCAAAAAAAGAGTCCAAGTCTGAAACTCCTTCAACTATATCCTCAACAACTCATACATCTACTGCATCTACTTCTTCTATTTCGAAATAGACGGACTCTGATGCAACCAAGAGTCCACCAAATCCGACGAACTCTCCGTCACCAAGCAGAGAAAAAAGAAAACTCCCGGGTTAGGGGAGCAGTCAAAAGGATCTGATGATCCGATTGTACTGTACAACAGATTTGTAGACTTGGAGATGGAGGTTGATGATCCAGCACATCTGGAACTCCCAAAGTCTCCAAGGTCTGCCAAACCCAAAGGTCGTAAACCTGTTCTTCCGCCTCAGTGACATCAAAATCAAATAAGGTCATTCAATGGAATGCCGAGGTTTAAAATGTAATTATGATGAAATCAGCTAACTTTTAAATACACACAACCACGTTGCATTTTGTTTTACGATATATTTTAAAAACTATTCATTGTATAACTATATTTGTGATACAGGTGATAAGGCTGCTGGAGGAGTTTCGATTCTTGATAATCGAAACATTCCTCACAGAACTGTTGCGTTGAAAACTGGTTTGCAAGCTGTTGCGGTCAGTGTTACGATGTACAGAGTTAGAACAATATGCTCCTTATATTTACCGCCCAGTTCTTCACTAGACCTTACAGATCTAAATCCTCTAGTTGCACAAGTACCGTCACCTTTTTCACTATTGGGGGATTTTAATGCACATAACTACATTTTGGGTTGTAAAGATATAAACGATATTATTGACAGAGAACGCGTTTGGCTCAAGCATGTGAGCAAACTTAGGATGCAAAACTTTGCAAACTCTTTACGTTAAATACAGTACTGAAATGGGTCAATTTTTCAAGAGGTTAACTTCAACATTTATAAATTTCTTGTTACAAAGTGTACTGCGATTAAAACGTCTCCAGCATCACAGTTGTGTCCTTTCTCTAACTAACTGCAACTCTTTTTTTTTACAAAATATCTGGGTATTTCTTTGGAATATTATGTGGAATTGAATATGCAGTATATACAATATGCGTTTTTTTTTTCGCTTCAGTATATAGTTTTATTATATAACCTATAAATAGACGCGTTTTCATTGGCTAAAAAGTAATTTTTTAGAAAAAATATCTAGCGATATTGACCTGTTTTTTTGATATTGACCTGTTTTTTTGATATTGACCTGTTTTATATAATTGTTTTTTTGATATTGACCTGTTTTATATAATTGTAAATTGAGGGTTATATAATAAAACAGTTATGGACTTTTCAGCTGTTATACATGATGTTGATATGTACCAAAAAATCATTATTGACCTCGGCTATCGCCTCGGTCAATAATGATTTTTTTGGTGCATATCACATCATGTATAACAGCTGAAAAGTCCATAATTGTATAATATATGTTTCAATACCGTAGAGAACTCGTTTACATGATTATAACTGTTTTCCATGGAAAGGGTATATTTATCTCCTTTTACAGATGTATGTATAGTAAATAGTTATCTCTATGCATGTATACATATCTCCTATTTTATTCACTGGTACTAGCTGTACCTGGAGGACGTTTCTCTTCTCACGACTGGACTTGGATCAGGCCAGAACATGTTCTTTTTGAAATTCTGTGTTTATTATCTGCCCGCATACATACGCCTAATTCTGTGTTTGTTATCTGCCCGCATACATACGCCTAACTCTGTGTTTGTTATCTGCCCGCATACATACGCCTAATTCTGTGTTTGTTATCTGCCCGCATACATACGCCTAGTTTCAGAATGTTGTATACAAGCTTGAAGATAAGAGAATAATTGATTTACTCACGACATTAAGAGTGAGTAAGTTTAACTTGGTAAACAATTCAATAATAACGATGTCCAAAAAAAGTGACCGTTATACTAATACTTTAAAGGCACACACGGTAATCTTGAAGTGTTTATCAAGCAAAACAATTAGCGTCTTGATTTATTTATCCAGTATCATTTTGACTTTAAACCTGTTGTCATATAATTAAATAACATTTTGAGTTTTTCTTTTTTTCTTCTTATTATACCATAAGTTAACATATATTATTTGTGCATTATAATTACCAGTTAGTAATATTTACCAGTTAGTAATATGTAAAAACAATTCGCATAATTAATAGTAATAATTGAACAAATGCAAGTTATGTGAAAAACTAATGGAATACCGCGAGTTTATAAAAAATAATCAAGATTTGCCGTGTGTACCTTTAACCTACGTGATAAGCAAACATGTAATACTTTCAAAAAAACGGGACATGCGACGATCTTGACTTTGTTTAAACTCGCGGCGTCACCTTAGTTTTTCTACATAACTAGCATATTTGCAAATCGTTATTAAAATGTATTTGAATAGATCAAAGCAAATTGGTTTTTATGTTACTAATTGTTGATATTATTGCGGCAATAATATATTTAAAGTTAAGGTAGAATAACGAAGAACAAATGCAGACTACACGTATTTAGTTATATGCAGACAGATAATACTGGATCAATAATGTTGATGCTTGATAACTACTGTCAGATTGCCGTGTGCCCCTTTAATTATAATCATATAATTATAAGATCAGGGTCGGCTTACTGCTTTGTAAGAAAACATATTCTGCATTGAATGTGTTCATGCTTGTATTTAAAACTAACAAAAAACTGAGAATGAAAGACATGCAGCTCTGAAACTAACCCGCCAAATAAAGGCAAACGTACACTACATGTGTACATATATATAATAATATATATTTGCCGATTAAAAGTAAAGGTTTTTTTATTCACGCTCCATATTTTGAGTTTGGCCTGGTTGGTTAAAGCCGTTAATATTGTGTCTCAATATAGTCTCAAAATATGTACCTCGTCCCACTAGGTTTAGAAGTGGTGCACATCTGTTGTAAACTTTGCCTGTTGGTAGCTTTAAGCGTCGGTCTTCTATGTCCTACGTCCCGTGTGGTTCCCGGGGGCCCCCGTTTGGTCACGGGGCAAAGAATAGGGCCACTGCAGATCCCTTTGGAGGGGTAGGCAGAGGGGTAGAATCCCCCCAAATCCATGTTCATTTTATCATTTTTTGTTCATGTTCATTAAAGGTCTTCATCATGATCCCTGCATTGTTTCAGGTGCTATCCCGCTCGCATCAAAAGAGCAGTGGCAGAAAAACAATAACGTGGCTCCAGCTTAAATGGAGTTTCTACGACAGAATTTGCAGCAACTCTGCAGGTCAGGGTGAGAAGGTTCTAGGCCCATTTTCCATATTTTATCTCGATGTACATGGAAGATGAGCCTGTCATGTTCATGCCTGTTAGGCGCCATATAACCTTTTCATGTGTTGGTGCGCCTTAAAACCCCAATTCAATTCAATACTATGTCCTACAGGTAGAAGATACAATCGAGTATAATGTACATGCCCGTACCCAGCCTTGAAATATAACCGAGGCAAACCCCTTCCTAGTGGGGCCTGAGGACATGTTTTGTTGATTTCTACATGTGATTCTGCATTTTATTGCATTTCAAGTTTTAAGTTGACAAATATATTCAAGACTATTTCAGTGATTTTATTTGATATTCCATTAGAATGCCTACATTAATGTTTGGTACATTCCCGAAATTCTACCGAGGCACCGAGGCGCCTCAGGCTTGCTGTAATTCGCAATCTCAAACGATTTTAACATATTTATGATGTCAACATATTTTATTGCCAATATTTTACAGACAGAATAATATCCACATATATACAATATAAATATTATAATGACAAATGGATCGTGTAACAAGTTCTACCAACATTAGTTTAAACCCTTCCCGGTTAACATATTTATAGTTAAGACTATTCAACGGACTCAAATCATGTATCAGGTTAATTCAATATTAATATGATTTCATATTAACTGACTTAAAAGTTAAATAAATATGACAATACGGGTAAGATTTGCGTTTACAGCATGACATATCATCTAAGTTATTAATTATACACAAGTAAAACGACTTCTGTTAACGGTAGGACGTAACTGTTCCTGTGAAATTGTCATACAACTCCATGAAATATGATATGCCTTGAAATTCCAATATGCCTTGATATTCCACCATATGGCCATTATCCATAAAAACCGTCCTTTTTCATAACTGAAGATTGATTTAAAGCAGTATGACAGCCAAGAACACAACATTTAACGTATGAAAAGATTATATCTCGCCAGCGTCTGAAATATACTGAAAAACAGATTACTAATTACACGTATTTAATCAATGACATATCAAATACCGGTTTTATATTACTATTACATCTATATCAGTATTATGGGAGGGCGGAAGGGTCTCACTGTTGTACTGCTTTTGTAACCATAGTCCCTATATAGGTTACGATCTAAATAATATTGCTGGTAGTAAAATAGTCATGAATAATTGGAGCAAGTATTTGAAACTCTGAGGCATAGAACTCTTTAGAAGTTTCTGTACCAGAACATTCCAAACAAGAACAATATAAACATAAACATGTTATCTATCTACTTACCTACCTAACTGCCTGCCTGCCTGCCTGCCTGCATGCATGCCTGCCTTGCCTGACTACCCGCCCGCCTTGATGCCTGCCTGCCTACCTAGCTACATAGTTTTAATTTTAAACTGCAAATTACTAAGATTATGCATATGTATGAATGTTTACTAATTGTATTTGCCGATTCTAGGACCTTAAAAGGTGTGTATTATGGTACTCAAGATTGTGATTATCTTAGATGCTTAATTCAGTCGTACATGTATCTATGTATACATTCTTAACTTTCAGCCATTATACCAAGTGCCTATACAGATGTATTTAGTAACTCATATTTCCCGAGAATAATTCCACTGTGGAATAATCTCAGCCCACACCTGTCTCCGCTGAGACAGTAGAGGGGTTCAGATCCCAAATGCAAGCATTAAGACAGAGGTTAACAGTTAAACCTCTGACCTACTTCCTGTAAAGAGTTTTAATCGCTGGCCCAGTCAGTAGACAAATATCTATTTTTTCCCCTTCTCCTCACCCCACTTTTTGATATTTGGATATATGTAAATGTCTTAACATGCTACCCTTCCTGCCATTATGGTCCTATAGGACAGTGTGCTATGACTATTTCAACAGTAATTAGGATATGTTCTCAATTTTCATTCAGTTATTTATGTAAATAACTGTTCTAAAATATTTGGATACTGTATAAAAACTAAAATGCATTACATATTGTCAAATATGTGGTACGTGAAATGGAGGTCAAAGGTCAAATAAGGGCGAACATAATTAAAATTGCCATATCTAGCAGAATGGTTACACATATTGAACTCTAGCTATCGAAAACTGTAAAATTAGTATTAATTAATAAAAATTCAAAGCACCGCAAGTACTGTTAAACAGAAATTATATATGAAAAAAAAGCAAAAAAACAAAAAGGAAATAAGTAAAGCTAAGTATTTTCATGTCAACAATAATCTGATTTCAAATTTATTTAAGATACATGTTTGGCGAGATCGTCATATATCGGCGTACTGATACTTTAATAAGTAATATATTCAAAATATTGTTAGTACAGTTTTTTCAATGTACAGGGTGTCCACAAAGTAAGATAACACTTTCACGTCTAATTAATTTCCCATTAGTACGGCATGAACCCTACTAAAATTCAAATACCCATAGAAGAAAGTTGAAAGTTTTTTTATGCAAAAAAATCAAGTAAGTAAATACATAAATACATTATTTACAGAGTTTTGTCCAAAATACCTTAATCTGTCTTTGACGTCATTTTAGTAATTTATGACGTTCTCCAAGTGACGTCCTTTCAACAGCTTCCCTTGTCTAACTCGTATAATGAAATTGTTAACCACACTGCTACAGGTTTCTTTGCTGATTTTCTTCACTTCCCGTCTGATATTCTTCAACAACATATCTGTGTCTACGGGTTTAGTTTTGTACACCACTGACTTAAGGAAGCCCCAGAGGAAGAAGTCGCAGGGGTTTAGATCAGGACTGTGAGCAGGCCAGGAAACTCCACACTCCTTCATGTCTGGGTATCGCCGGGATATCACTCTGTCGCCGAATGTATCATGTAGGAATTCTAATACCACATTAGACGTATGCGGAGTAGCACCATCTTGCATAAACCAGATATTTTGCATATTTTCTGGTTGCTTTTGAAGCGCAGGAATGAATTTGTTTCTAAGAAGAGACAGATACCGATGTGAATTTACTGTATCGTTGAACACATATGGACCAATCACTCCATGTGAGGACATCGCACACCAAACTATTAATTTTTCACTATGCAAGGGTCTCTCGGTGAAACAATGCGGCTGCTCATCTGCCCAGAATCGCATATTCTGCTTGCATACATATCCAGACAAAAGGAAATGAGATTCGTCAGTAAACCAAACATTCTGAAATGCATCAGCGTAATTGTCGGCGACGTCAGCTGCCCAGCGACAAAAGTCAAGTCTTTGAACCTGGTCTGTGATACATAATTTCTGCATAATCTGAATTTTGTATGGGAAAAGTTTAAGATCTTTCCTCACTATATTGTGAACAGTCGATTTAGAAATACCTGTCTCTGAAGACGTTCGCCGCACTAATTTCTCTGGACTGGAACATAACAGTTCTTGAAGTGAACTCACGTTTTCCTCGCTTCTACTGGACCTTGGCCGACCCGATTTCGGAATATCATTTAGCGATCCATGTCGTTCAAATTTATTGGCAATCTTGTAAATATGTTTTCTACTCACAGTTGCATTCTTAAAAAGAGATTTAAACTTCCTCTTAACATCTGTGACGCATTTAGTTTCGTAATATTTTTTCACGACAAAAATACGCTGTTCCGACGTCAGTCGCGTCATTTTGAAAATAACAACTTATTTTGATGACGTCATGACGTCGCAACGTTTTTAGCGCGCTTTTTATACAACCGTCTGAAACTTCAAGTGATCCCCGATAGTTTGATGTAAGATTCTTACAAATAGCCTGAAATATCGCTAAGTTATGAAGATATCAAAGTGTTACCTTACTTTGTGGACAACCTGTACTCTGACTGTACTGCAAACAAAACTGCATATTCACAGTAAATAGCATATAACATGCACTGTCTAAATAGGTATGTAGTATTACCCATGATAATGACACTTCATCAGTTGCTTAGCATTTGTATCATCCCGATTACATAAGCAGACTTTGAGTACAAGACAATGCAGTTACAGTACGCACAGAATCGAGAAAGAAACCAATCTTTGCTAAATACATCAATCTCAACATGTTCATTATCATTATTTTATATAAGATCCAAATCGTGGTTAACATCACAGTTACTGGGATAACAAACTAATTGATTTTACATGACAGAAGACAATAAGGGCTGGTCTGCGGAAAAGACAATAACGTTTGGTTTACAAAAGATAATGACAAGAACATCTGATCTGTACCAAATACAATGGCATGCCTTTTATGCTTAAAGGTTACATGCCTTATGTAAACACACTTCTAAATCATTTTTAAATTTTGAGCTCTTTATCTTTTAAAGCAATGCAGCGGAAACTATGAAAACATGATGTTATTTGTTTAATCTCCACATGTATTGTGTCCGTGATCGAGTGGTTAGAGCCTCTGACAACATCACTTGCCCCTCACCGCTGTGGGCTCGAGTCCTCGTGGGACCAGGAATCTTTATGTGACAAAGGTATCCGGCTGGATTGCGGAACGTCGGTGGTTCTACCTAGGTGCTCGACTGTCCACGAAAAATTCTCGGAGATGCATCTCAGGGGTCTACCTTCATCAATGAAAGCTGGAAGATCGCCATATGACCTTATATAGCTGTTGGTGCGACTATAAAATCCAATTCAATTCAACGTATGACATATGTGTGGCTTTTCTGTATCCTTCTATCTATCTTAATATCTTATATAATTATATATGTAATAGCGGTGGCCTTTATATATAACATATTGCCACTCCATATTTCCTGTTTTACACCAACCACATCCAAACATTCCATTCCCTCAAATTTTCCTCAATGTTCTGTGTTCCGTGGTGTTGAAATTGTTCATATGCACATAGCGTATAGCTCTGCCCATCTCTTCCCACTCCAACAATATCGTGTGCCTATTTTTTCATATTGTTCTACTTTGTTTATGTATATTGTTTACGGGTACAGGACATACCTTTACGCATGACAATCATCATCCACATACATTAACCCATCACCAACACCCCCCACACCCCACGCCCCACTTTACCCTCCATGCTTCATCAACCACACACATTAAATCACTAACAGCCAACCTCTCCCCACCCCACTTTACCCTCCACGCGTCCCCTTATCTCTTTTCTGAAGTTGTCTTCTTTCTTATTCGTTGTTATTGTTCAAGGATACATATCTGTTATTCCGTTAAAGATTGATTGTGTGAAGAGCGTTTAACACATTATACCACAAAAACACCCACAGTCGCCCCGCACCGTTACCCTCCACACTTCCATTTCATTTCTTAATATGTCCTCTTTCTCATTCGTTCTTATTGTTCAAGGATATATCTCTGCTATTTCATTAAAGATTGCTTTTATGAAGAGCGATGCCTCGATTTTCTGATGATATGTCTGCCAGGTCATGTGTATAATGTTGTGTTGTTTTCGGAAAGGTTTTGTTGTGTTCTCTAACGATCGTGTTGCTCATGCAGCACACAATGGGTTATTGTAATGTATATGACCCTATTTTGCGTTGTATGTATGGTGGTCGTGTATTTTCAGCCAAGCGGAAGTGAAAAACCCCAGTCAGCTTCTATGTTTTTAATTCTGATCAAGTATGTTAGCTTTTACAAGCGAGATAGCCAGACGATAAACTGGACTCCGAATGAGGGACTGACATATGACCAAGAAGTCGGCCATGCAGGGCAAATAAATGCTTTTTAAATATGGATGAGAGTATCCTTTTCTGGTTAATAATTCACAGTTGTATGAATAAATGCACTGAAGGACAGAAATACATTTTACACTTACTCACATTCAATTTGACGGATATTGAAACAAGAGTACAACATTGTCAAGAATTACACCCGTCGTGAAGGGGCAATCAAGGGTATGATCTGGCTTGTTATCAAAATCTATCAAGAACTGTTTGGCATAAGCATTGTATCAAGGTTTGGTTAAATTTGATTTTAAATACTATAGTTATTGAGCATACATTGTCTGCTTTAACTATTGTCACCGATTAAGGAGCAATAACTCCAGTATTACTGAAGCGATCTGGTTGGTTATCGAACTAGACTGAGATATTTTGTATCCATATTTGGTTAAATTTCAGTTAGAATTATTCAAAGAACTGAGCAAACAGTATCAATTCAACAATTTCCGCCAATAAAGGGGAGATAACTCCGGGTGTTACTGGTGCGATCTGGATGGTTATCACAGGGCAGATAACTCCGGGGTTACTGTGCGATCTGGCTTGATATCACATTTTGACCGAGATATGTCCTATAGGCCTTGAATCGAAGTATGTTAAACTTTTAATTAAAATTGCTATAGTTATTGAGCAAAACGTGGTCAATTTAAAAACCAAAAATCACCAATAAAGGAGAGAAAAATCTATGTTAATGCAGATAAGTGTGTTTCTTAAGTCACTGAGTGATGCGAACTGGCTGGTTATCGAACTCGACCCAGATATTTGGCCATAAGTTTTATATCCATGTTTAGTAAATTTTCACTTAAAGTTACTATGTTTTTGAGCGGACATCGTCATTTTCCACAATTTTCACCAGTTAATGGGCAATAACTCTGGGGATACTGATGCAATCTGACTGGTTATCGACCTTGACTGATATGTTTTGCCTATAAGTATTGTGTTCAAGTTTGGTTACCTTTGAATTAGATTTAGTCAAGTTATTCAGCGGACAATATATTTCCTCTTCTTTTTTTTTGCACTTAGGACATTATATGGCCTGAGAGTAACTGAGAGTAACAAACAAGAGGAACATTATTGAAGCCTCTTACATCATCCACGGAAAAAAACTCAAACCGTGAAGAGTGCGAAGTACCTTGGCGTCAACATCTCCAAGGACTTGTCATGGAACACCCATGTTGATAGAGTGTGTAAGAAAGCAAACTCCATGCTAGGCTTTCTACAGCGCAACATAAGCAAATGTCCCGAAGAAGCCAAAACCCAATGCATGCTACAACACATATGTCAGGCCCACCCAAGAGATGTGACGCTCTGGTACATGTCGTAAGAGTTAGTGACGAACCGTGCTGCGCACCTTTGAATTCTCTCGAGCCTGTCCATCCAAAAAAGAGGAAAGGCGTCCATTCTCACGATTTTTTTTAAAAAGGACAGGATTCTGGGCTAGGGTGATACACAGACATATTAATGAACAGATCCAATGAACTAACTAAAATATCACGTGGCACTTCTCTCTCAATTATTCACTGATTTTGATGAGAATACATTCAAAAGATTCATAGTGAATAGCAAAATGGGATTATAATAATTTATGTTTATTTTCAAAATAAGAAATTGTATAAAAAGATGTTTAAATGAAAAATTCAATTTCATAATTTTTCGCTTTTCTCTTAAAAGTCATGGTTTTAACATAGTCAAAGTTTTTACTCTAAACGTAAGAGAAAGCAAAAAGCTTTCATTGGAAAGAAAATTAAATTTACGATGGGATTGCATGAATGAAACTTGTATCTATAAAACTCTTCATGATATGTGTGTTTAAAGTTGGGACATATTTTGTGAATTTTTCGCACTGTGCCACGTGAAATTTAGATAATTTTCGAAGTGTCCGATCTATTTGTTACTAGGTCCGTGAGTGATACGAGAAATTAAAACTTCAATCCTTTCTGGCTCGTACGCACTATACCTTTGACATCTATAAGGCAGGGTTTCTTGCAGCACTCACCTGTCCTCGATCGATGTCAACAGGAAATACCGGTAATGGAACGTTAGCAAAACCGAAAATACACGTATATGACGAATTCTAGGTTTGGCCGGGTGTTATGACACCGAAATAATGTTGATATTTTCTGTTAAAGAATGGTTTTATTATACTGTTTACGTATAAGTATGTTTCGTTTGACAATGAACACTGCTTAAAATTCACTGTTATGTATTAAAATGGTTGTATCACATGTGGTTAGAGTATTACCAGGGGCGTACTTTACGTATACTGAACACAAATACAAAGTACCCACCGTTAATGATGTTATGTGCATAGGCCAGCTTTTGAGTGAAAATGAAAAACTATATGCATAACATTTGCGACTCACTCAATTTCTCGGAGCAAGCTATGAAAAATGCTGAGCATTACGTTGCTCTTTGCTACTCGTCAAAAAAAATATCATTCGATGACAAAGATAAATGCCGGTATGTTTTATTCTTAAAGTGTACACTGCCCACATGCAAACAACACTGTACTAAAATGCGAATACCACTGTTTTGAGCACTGTAGTGATAGATCGTCGGACCCTGGATCGAAGGGTCATGTGTTCGAGCCCTGCCCTTACCATATATCGTCACCATAAAGGTAAGAGGTGCTATGAGTATATTAACAAAGAAGGCACATGGCACCTTTTACTTCTAAGGTGACGAATTATGTTCATGAGCAAGACACTTTATCTGCATTTGCCCAGGAAGATTCAAATACAGTTCTGAGAGCTTTCGTTAAACGCTTAAACTAAACTGTCTTGAGCCAGAGCCAGTGCTTGATTCACCACGACTACACGGTTGGAATGAAACTCTCGGCCGTTTCCAAAGGTCCATTGTCATACTCTTTTTTTTTATAGCACAGTGGCGTTGCTTGTGCAGTGTGGCGGCAGTAAAACGTCTCCCCGCGCTTGCAATCAGTACTGTTATTCATTCGATCTTTGGAGATCGCTGAGCTCAATACTTATATTTAATGAATATTGAGTTCTGCTCAACCCGGGGCTAGAGGGCGTGAGCGGTAGCTAGCATATTTCACTACCGCTCATGAACAGTCTCAATCAAACCGAGACTGCAATATTTCGTATGTGTCGTGCTCGGCCGTTTCCAAAGGTCCATTGCCATACTCTTTTTTTCGTATACCCATGTTAACTGAAGGACTACCAGAACTAAAACAATTACTGTAGTTGCATATGTGTGTGAACAAATCACATTCGACAAGAAAGTTGCTGTTTTCGTAAAAAAAATAATACTTTGCGACAAAGACCTTGTTTCAGATATAAAAGACTGAACGGGCGATATATATCTTGTACCTCAACACTTTAATTCAAATGTTGTAAAGTAAACTAGTTTACTTTCTATCTTAACCTCATAGTTGTCAGGAAGTAACCGAGACATTTCAACATAATTATTTTTTTAAAGAGGGCCAATTAACTGATTTGAGTTTTGCGGCGCATTGACACTTACATAAATGTCATCTCGTGTAAAACAAATATTTTTAAAAATCCAGAAATAAAGTAAGAAAAGAGAAATTTGGAATATCTGGTTTGGTTTAGGGTATTTCTGAACGGTAGTGAAAATACTTGCTAGAGTTAATGCCCTGGTTAAAAGCTGGAAATGCCACACACATACAGCCCTGCTAAAAGACTGTAGTATGGAAATACCAGCATTAACAGTGGGTGCTTTTAATTGTTGCTCTGTGTTTATCTTACTCAACCCAAAACTGCAGTTACTGCAAATGCTGAGTGTTCAGCTCAATTAGTAGTGGTAACTCAAAGGCCACACTGAAATCCAACAAATGAGACTCAATAAATACATAGGTGGGTGGGGTAATTTTACCCTCGAAATTGATCAGTTTTAACGCTTAAATCGCAAACATAAGTAAATTTGAAGGAAGGGTTATATCAGATGATGTCAAACATATTTTGAAATAGAAAATAGGCAACGGTTGTTCATGTATGACACGTTATGCGAGTTATACATGGTAAAACCCATGTATCATTATGTATAGGGTAATCTTTCATTTTGCACTATACGTGCTTTGAATAACCACTGACATGTGATATAATCATACAACCGTTGTTTTTTGTCACCAGAAATATAATAACCCATGATATAAGTGAATATGTGCTTAATTGTTTGGGTTGTGACTTGTTCTTTACCATCCGCGTCCTTTAGACCAAAATGTTACCTGCGCCAAAACACCTAAAACAGCAGTTATTGTAAATGCTTCAACTAGTCGAGATATCTCTACTTAGTCGAATCTTGTGAGATGATGGATAGTCGGTGGTCTTATTCTAACATACATCATTTACAAGGTACTACCCCTAAAATGGTAACACAAAGACCACACGGAAAATCAAACAAACGAGTCGTACAGAATAAGTAGGTGGATGGGGTAAATCCATCCTGCAAACTGACCGGTTCTGACGTAATGGCAAAAATGACTAAAGTTGAACCAAGTTTTATACCATACCAGATGTTGTCAAACATATTATTAAATAGAAATGAGGCAGTGGTTTTCCCGTGCACCAATTTGTGTGAGTTATACATGGTAAAACCTATTTAAAATGCAATCCTTAAGTTTGCATTTTATGTGCTTTGCATATCTACTGGTAATACCCTAATATTTCTCTTTCTTGTTCTTGTCACCTGAAATATCATATTAACTCATGACGTA
Source organism: Cyrtodaria siliqua (assembly GCA_037043455.1). Taxonomy (NCBI): domain Eukaryota; kingdom Metazoa; phylum Mollusca; class Bivalvia; order Adapedonta; family Hiatellidae; genus Cyrtodaria; species Cyrtodaria siliqua. The sequence goes on from JAWPHD010005014.1 coordinate 149,724, forward strand.
AGTGAATATTTGCCGGACTGTACGGGTCACGACTCCTTTTTATTCCATCCGTGACCGTTAGACCAATTGAACAGATAGGTGTTTATATATATATATATATATATGTAATTTGAAGGTTTGGTTATGATGGGGTGAATGAGGACAATATTATTATAACCGCTGTTTTCGAAGTCGGTGCCGTCCGTGTGTCCTTGCGTCCGTGTGTCCGACAGGCCGTTAGCCGGTTTTGTTCGTAACCTGAACTCCTCCTTCGTTAGTTGAAGGAGGGTGTTCATATTTGGCACATCGGTTGTTTAGATGACAACGAAGACTTCAAATCTAGGGTCTGATCCATGGGGCCAGAGGTCAAGATCAAAAGATCAAATTCACCAAAATGAAAATTACACCTGTGATTTTCAATATTTGTAAATGAAATTTCTTACCAATACGGAACGGGTTTTGCGATTAGGCGTATAGATCTTTCTGCCTTTGGAGAGGGAACTTGGGTCATATGGGTCAGCATAGATTTTCACGTGGCACTGTCACATGATATATATAGGGAACGCGGCACCGTCGCATGGCGTCATGTTATTGTCGAATTGTGGCAGTTCAAAGAAACTTGATAACATTTCACCCAGCAATGATTCTTGAAAGTTTCATTAAGGACAAGTGCTTTCGCGAACACTCGTCGAATCCCGTCATTCTTCGCGGCTCGCGTGTATGTAGGCGGATCGGTATGTTCAATATCTTGACATTTTGTTAGCCGGAATGCAACGGGGCAGAAAATAGTGCACTGTTCTATATAAACAATATGACCGTCAACCACACGTGTCGATGTAATATTTTCATTCCATGTTTGTAATTTAGAACACATATGAAGGTATTATCACTGCTTTCATGTAAATAATATATTGTTGAAACAATCGGCTAAATGACATTGCATACATTTGATGATAACTTTGATTTTGAATGCAAATTCGTTTTGGCGGCAATCTAAGTCCGCCATGCTAGTATGACGTAACCAAAATGGAAACCTGAGAGATACATTCGAGTCATGCTTCGGAGTAGTGTACGAAATGTTGCGTATAAGTCACGTGATCTGTTTTAGAAAATATTGTTTTGACTTCCTGTATACTTCTCCGTGGCCAGGATATTAATGACTTTTTAAAACGTGTCTGAAACGTTCTCGCCTCTCACAGCTGCTGGTTCGAAACCCACTGGGAGCTCGACTTATCATTTGAGAATGTGTCGATTCTTACGAATGGCACACAGTACTAAAATGTGGGTGATCTGCAACAAAAATCGACCTACCCAGGAAAATGGGGTGCCACAAAAAATCGACCGTTATATATGGCCTAACATTTTCTAAAATTGACGTAAAACACCAATCAAAACAAAAAATATTCTTATATTAAAAAAAAGCCCCGCTCCGTGGCGCCTTTGGTTGTTTCTGGAATGTCATTATCTGTATTTATGATGTGCCTTCATTGAGGAGAGAAGTGAAACTATACTGCCCGCATTATAGATGGAAATAAAGACGTTATTGTCTAGTAACTAGTCCAAGTTAATAAACGCGGAATATTTTTTATATTCTATGCCTTACCTTTTAACTTTTTTGTCTCGCCTTTCGAAGAAAAAAAGAGACACAGGTGTTGCTTTTCCGGACTTTCACCCTCCAAGCAAAGGGCAGATAACTTATTAATTCTTACTTTTACGTCACTTACTCAGACAACTATATGCACTAGATGTATCAAACTTAGTGTATAGTTTAATCTTTAGAAGACAAAAAATTCTATGTTGACATTATGTTGTGTCTTTGGTAGTGCATCTTTTTGGACACATGGGTTTTATCTATGACCTTAACCTATCTTTTTGGGGTAATTTTTTTATACATGTATATATAATTTTTTACAAAATATCATTCCAGTTATCTTTAGAAATGGACTTAAATGCCATAATGCCATACTGTATACCCCTGTACAGTCGCTCCCCTCCACTAAATACACTCCCCCACCTCCGCAACACACACACATTTTTAATTTTAAGTTAAGTTTAGGGAAAAAAACGTGTCAGTATCCTGCCATTATTTATTTATTTCTATCTATTATCTTGTTGTTGTTTTTTTATCTTTGGGTGGTGGGGGGTGGGGGTGTAGTGGGGTGGAGTGGGGGGCTCATATGAAAGCCTCATTTTGTAAAATATAACAGTCCGGCGGGAGGCATTTAAACTGGGGTATATGGTATATCAGCAAAATGTAAACTCAGTTGTTTTTTGGTATAACAAATTTAAAACTTTTAAACAAAGTCCATGCCCCTATTAGGCGAGACATGTGAATCCCCAGATGTCTTGTTAATACTGAAATGTCTCAATTTTTTCAAGAGGAACTTCAAAATTTATGAATTTCTTGTTACAAAGTGTAATGTGATTAAAACGACTAAAACATCACAGTTGTGTTCTTTCTCTAACTTACTGTAACTGTTTTTTTACAAAACATCTTGGGATTTATTTGGAATATTATGTGGAATTAAGTGTGCAATATATAGCGGAAATTCCCGAGTTGCGTTTCTTTTTCGCTTCAGTATATGTTATTGAAAATATATCGTAGTATTTTAAATAAGATTTATTTTAAGAATGAATATTGTGAAACTGTTCAATGACTTTATTTTTGCTTTTTTCGGTGAAATGTTGGTGTTAGAAACACGTGTCTTCTTCCAAAACATCTAGTGCAACAAATAGTGCGGTGAACTATCCTTTTTTGATAATTTTATATTTAATTAATACCAAAGAATTAAGACTTATATATCAATTTAAAAAAAAGCTCATCACTACATTCTTTCCCAGCCAACCTCCTTAAACGCCTGTTTTTAACAATAGTGTTTAATAATTTAAATCACATTTAAAATAGTTTAAAACATTTGTATACGCGCGTCATCTAAATATATCCTCATATATTTCACAGTTTCGATTTATTGGTCTTTAAAAAAAAGGTAACAGCAAATATAAACTCGGTTATAGCCTTGTACTTAGTTTAGATTTGCTATTAATATGTTTTACATGTAAACAAATCAAAATATCCCTTTGTACCACCATCCAATTACGACAAAGGGGCATAATAACATTCGTCTGAATTGTGTATGGTTTAGTTTTCATTAGCACATTACAAAGATAGAGGAAAGGTCATTAAAAGTTCACTTGTGCATCAGGGCCCCAGTTTTTAAAAAAACTTATGACCATTTTGATCCTAAATCAATTTCTTAAATGCTTCACTGTAAATTACACTTTTCAAGTAAACGTGATTTTATTTCATTTTCTTATACATGAGTTATTTCTGCACTACGTTCACACATAATTGTCTACATTGAATGCTTAGGTGGAAAACAATGAACGATTCTAAAATTTGAGACTTATCGTAAGAAGTTTAATAAAACAGGGCCCTGGTTTCTATATTGTATAAAAGAGAGGAATTGTCTTTGGTTGCGGTCATACATGGGTCCGTATGGCCCACGACAATGATAGTGCCTGGTGCATATGGCATATGGTACATAGTGCCTGGTACATAGCCTGGGTCCATTTTTAAGCCTCATTTTCATCATAATGCCCGGGTCCATATGGACCTAGGCAGCCTATGTCTGTTTTCGACCCTAACCGTACACCATATTGTGCAGTACCGATAGAAAGAAAGAAAGATACTCTGTTGGTAATGTTAATCAGTTACGCTGATACCGCAAACCCCTTCAGTAACGCCGATCCTGCGAACCCCTTCAGTAATGCCGATGTCGCAAACCACTGCAGTAACGCCGATCCCAAAAACTGCAATAAAGCAAGCCCCTTCAGTAACGCCGATCCCGCATCCACCCTTGGCAATCAACGCTCATGTTCAAGTAAGTCAAAACATGACCTCTCCACGATACACCGGTAACTACAAAAAAAAGATATGTACTCCATAACAATACCCTCATCATTGGTGATTCTCTTTTAAAAGGAGTGAAAACAAAGGGTTTATATAAAACAGATGTCAAAACTATAAGAGGCGCCAAGAACCGTGATGTAACTGATATCGTTCTCACACTTGGTATAGGAAAATACAAAAAAATAATTCTGCTTGTGGGAGGCAACAACGCCAGTAATGGTCAGACCATTGCACAGATTGAGGAAGATCTTGAAAGCCTCCTACTCCAAATAAGGGTATATGGACAATCTGAATGCAGTATAATTATCTCGGGATTGCCACCACGACGAGACACATATGTAGAATATGTCAACAACTTGCTGGTCGATATTTGTGATAACTATAATAGTCATTATGTTCCACAGTATAAAACATTCGTCAAATATCCGTCTTCTTCCGTGATCAACAAACGGTTTTATCGCATGGACGATATCCACCTGAGTCTCCTCCTGCAAAATATCAATGCAATTAAGCCAATTTTTAAAACACTTTATTCTTATAATGTATAATTCATTAACTAGTATTTGTTCGGAATGTCATTATTATCTATGTACAAATTGTATGCCAACTGATATTCCTTTTGAGGACACTACTACGTCATATCTTAGTGATGCGGCTAGTAATACTGCTAGTAATACAAATTGTAAGTCATCTGATATTCTTCTTTAGACCACTACTACTTCATATCTCAATAATGCAGCTAGTAATACTGTTTATATTTCCACTAGCAAAGCAAATGTTTTAAGTAACTTTGAAACAAAGTCGAAGAATAATGATGAATGTGTGAGTTTGAGGTTAACAAAAAATGGACTCAAAATTGCAAATATTAATATAGGGCAACTTCTTGTTGATAAACCTAAATTTGAAGACCTTAAGTTATTAATAACTCAAAAGGAAAATGTAAATGTGTTTGGTATATGTGAAACATGGCTTCAGAATGAAGAAGACAGTAAATTAAACTTAGATGGTTTTACATTTGAAAGAAGGGATAGAAGTCAAGGGCATAAAGAAAGGGGTGGTGGGATTTTAGTGTATATAAAAGAAAATGTACATTATAAACGTAGACAAGATATCGAACTTGGGAAGATAGAAAGCATATGGTTGGAAATAATACTGCCGAAGTCTAAACCAATTATTATTTGCTCTGTATACAGACCTCCGAGCTCACTTATACAATGGGTTGATGATTTTGAGCAGGAAATCCAAAAAGCTTTAGGCCATGATGAAAACGAAATCATCATTATGGGTGATACAAATTATAACTTCCTAAAAAAATCACCTAAAAGATGGTTAGATTGTCTTGATACATACAATTTTACTCAATTAATACATCTCCAACAAGGGTTAATACAAACTCTTCTACCCTTATAGACCATATTTACTCAAATAAACCACATAATATATGTGAAACAAATGTTCCAATATATAGTGCAAGTGACCACTACCCAGTCTGCGCAACAAGACATGCACCCTTTATTAAATCTGGTAATACACATACAGAAATAACTTACAGAAATTTTAAGAAATTTGATACAATGCATTTCAATAATAGTTTAAATGAAACGTTTGATCTTATCAATATAGAAAGTACGACAGGTGTAAACTCTGCCATAAGCTCGTGGAATGATGTTATTCTTAATGTACTAGATAAACATGCACCTATAAAAACTAAACGAATAAATAGCAACACACTTCCAAGCTGGTTGACTCCTGAAATAAAAGAATCAAGGAATAAAAGAGATTTCTATCATAAGACAAAATATTTTTTCCAGTATAAACATTGGAGAAATAAAACAAATATTCTCATTGATCAAGCTAAAAAGGATTACTACACCAAAGCCATAGAAGATAACAAAAACTCCGGGACCATGTGGAGGTATATAATGAACTTAAATCAGAGAAAACTAAGTCAAAACACTCAAACAAAGTAAAAATTGGTAATAGGTATGTCACATCTAAGAAAGATATTGCTGATGAGTTTAATGATTTGTTCACAAATCTTTCAAATAATATTTCTGATTCTAATGAAAGTCCTAATCTAGAAAAGCTAAGGGATTTTGTTCGACAAAAAATGCCAAATAACAAGGAATTTTCTATTAGAAACATAACTATGGATGAAGTTCTAAAATACATAAATCAGCTTGATTCTACAAAGTCAACTGGTCTAGATGGCACAGGCCCTCACATTTTAAAAACGGCGGCGCCAATTCTTGTCACATTATAAACATTAGTATTATGACATGTGTATTCCCAGAAAAATTAAAAAATGCATCTTCAAAACCCTTATTTAATACTAGAAAGACATATAGCCAACCAGTGTATTGAGTATCTGGAAATGTATGGTCTAATTTATAGGGGACAGTCAGGCTTTAGAAAATCTCATTCCTGCCATACAGCATTAACAAAGCTAACATATATGTTACTGCAAGAATTGAATAATGGATATGTCACTGAACTTGTTTTTTTGATTTCAAAAAGGCATTTGATCTAGTTAACCATAAACTTTTGTTGGCAAAGCTTAAAATTTATAATTTTGATAATGGTTCAACTCGTACCTTACAAATCGATACCAGAATATACAAATTTCGACAGAGCTTTCAAAGCCTAATCTTATAAAAACAGGGGGTACCACAAGGGTCAATACTTGGACCACTTATATTTATCATGTTTGTCAATGATCTACCACTTTATGTCGAAAATGCAAACACAGACATATTTGCTGATGATGTAACATTGTCTACGTCTGGTCCTAATCTTGAAATTATACAAGAAAATAGCCAGCTTAGTCTCAAACAAACAGAGCAATGGGCTAAGCAAAATAAAATGTTAATAAATGAAATGAAAACAAAATATATGATTGTAGGTACATCTCAAAAGTTGTCTAAACTTAATAATGAAGTAAAACAATTATATGTTAATAGTACAGCAATAGAAAATGTACAGAGTCAAAAATTATAAGGGGTATATATTGATAAAAACCTGTCATGGGATGTCCATGTTGATAATCTTTGTACTTTTTTAACAAACAAAACTAATCTTTTGTGCAAAATCAAGAAAATTTCTCACACATGAAACAAGAATTATGTATAACAATGCAAATATACAACCAATTTTGGATTATGGTGACACTATTTGGGGAAATTGCTCTAGCAACAATATTAATAGAATCCAAAAAATCCAAAAGAGAGCTGCTCGGATCATCCTTAATAAGCCAAAAATTAATATATGATGCATCTTCAAAACCCTTATTTAAAGAGCTTAAATGGTTAAATGACCATGATCGAATACAATTTCATAAAGCAGTGCAGGTTTACAAATGCGTCAATAATTTTGCTCCAGACTATCTTATATCTTTGTTTCAAAAGGTTCATTCCTCTTATAAATTAAGGACTTGTCCAAATGGTGATCTAATCATCCCGAAACATAGGCTAAGTATATACAAACAAAGTATTCGTTATTCTGGTGCTGTCATATGGAACTCGATCGCATCTCCAATGCGACAAGTCAAACGTATCAAAGAATTTAAAAAGAAATATTATTCCTATCTTTTAGGTAATACTTGTTAATTTTAATTTGCTTGCATTTGGTTAAGTACTTTAAAATAACTTTAAAAGATTTATATATAGGGACTTTTGATTTGACAACAGGAAACTCTTCAGAATTGTATAATATTGTATGTATATAACCATGTGTGTCTGTTACATGTTTCTTCATTTGATGGCCTCAAGGGAGAACAATTGTTGTAAATTGATTGAGTTACCATCATTAAATAAAGCATTTATTATTATTATTATTATTATTATTATAGATCTATGGTACTGTTTATATTTGTTAAAAATAGTCGGTTCAAACGGTCATCAACGCTTATGTCTATCTGTCTGTCTGTCTGTATTGATTAAGACTTTTTCTATTACATATCAACGACCTTCCTGAAAATATAATATCACGTTTGTCTTTTTTTCAGATGACACTGCAGTATATCTGACGGTTGATAGTCCTAATGAGGGCATGACATTACAACGGGATCTTGACACCCTTCAAATATGGGAGAAAAAGTGGAATATGAGTTTTAATCCGAGCTAATGTCAAGTTTTACATATCACTAAGTCCAAACACCCCATTAAACACACATATTCCCTCCATGGCCAAGACATTGCTGCAGTGTCTGAAGCAAAATATTTGGGTGTAGATATCAGCGAAGATCTCTCCTGAAATAACCACATTGACAAAGTATGCTCCAACGCCAACAAGACTTTAGGTTTCTTGAAGCGAAATATTAAACCCAAACAACAAAACATCAGGGAGGCAGCATTTAGACGATGGTAAGACCCCAGGCAGAATATGCTAGAACTGTATGGAGTTCACACACCAAAAATAAACTACTTCAACTTGAAATGGTTCAACGGAGGGCAGCTAGATGGGTCACGAGCAACTATTCTACATATGATAGTGTCACATTAATGATTAACAACCTAGGTTGGAGGTCACTACAAGACAGGCGAACAGATGCCAGACTGATCCTGTTCTTCAAAACTGTATACAACCTGGTTGAAATTCAAATGCCCCCATATATCCATCATCCCCATAGACTGACGCGTCATGCCCATCCACTCTCATATGTCCAAATCAATACCCATGTAAATTTCTGCGAAATGTCTACAAATATTCATTTTTTCCCGGCAACAGTATTGTTCTGGAACAGACTGCCCGCTGCTATTGTCATGCTCACAGACCTGAATAATTGTAAACAGGGTGTTAGCATCATCAATCATGCAACCCCTTTTAAAAATAGGAAACTATGCTTTTAGCCTGTAAATTATTTTCTTCCAAGCTTTTAACAAAAGTAACATCACATCTTTTGCATCATATGCAGGATAGGTAGGTAGGTAGGTAGGTAGGTAGATTACAATAGTCGCGACTAATCAATCAATTATCTTGCATATGGTTCGTTTAATCTACTGTCGTTATTTTGAGCTACTTTCGTTATATTCAGTTGGTCAACTCGTACTTAAGTCAACTCGTACATAAGTCAACTCGTACTCATTTTGGTCAACTCGTACTCATATATTGGTCAACTCGTAATAATCATAAACAACTCATACTCATTTTTTGGGGTGTTTGTTTATAGTTTGTTATAATGAAATTATAATTTATTATAACGAATTATGTCTAAATAATTTAGTTTTTATTATTTTTCAAAAGACATTTGTTTATGATTTGGATTACGCGTCACATTAACGATATAGCTCCCTGTATTTTTTTCGCTTCCATGTGTCTGATAAATTCTATGTTTAATAGACCTAGTTTTAATTTAATTTGATCAGCTGGAATGTATAAAATAAAAAGAACACACCATTATGTAATGTCAGGTTATTGAACATTACTGCGAGATAGTAATTCTATACATAAACATATGTATTATGTTTTATGCATAACATAACAACATAAAACGTAAAAATTACAGATTTACTTACCTAAACATAAGAAATAAATAGTGAGTTAGAAATGAGTACGAGTTGACTTAAGTACGAGTTGACCAGTTACCTTCAGTTGTTACCCGTTTCCCCGCTTTGAAGTAGTACGCTAGGACAAAAGCGGGACACCAACCTTAAAGTTTATAAACAAGGGCGCCCTGGGCAAATTCGTGATCGTGCAACGTGTATGTTTTCAGTACCGTAGGTATGTTGTTGTTGACAGGTCATGTGTACATGACTTATATGTTTAAATGCATGCAATCAATTATGTTTATGCTATAAGTTGACAAATTTATAAGTTTACGAATTTAACTGTAGCTAGAACGAGATTCAGGAAGTTAGCAAATATTAGGTGGGAGGGGCATGAAGGCGGTTACACAAACAACACAAATCTACATATTTGCCTCTATTCATCCAAGCAAATCCACCCAAGTCTACCCCTAAACCCCACAAATCCATAACAGATATATAAAATAGTGTTATTGTAAAATGTATTTTGAATATTTGTTTGTACATGAAGTTTGGTAACAACTCGTTCAAAAGAGTTTGAGGAATTCCAAGAAATGAAAATGTGTTTCGTGACACGTTGGGACGCAACAGGACAAAAATGTGTGACGCATCAGGCCGTTAAGGACAATGTGATTCCTGTATAGCCCCATCTACACTTTGTGAAAGCGTGGGTATAATAATCATGGGTGTAAAGTTTTCCCAAAAGCAACCTGACCTCATTTTCAGTATTTTTATTTTGAATGCTGAGAAACTCAAAATTATATTAAAAATCTAGAAAATGTCTCTCGCCCTGTGCTCAAAATTCTTGTGTTGGGCAAGCGGGTTAGTGGAATTTTACACCCTGATAATGATATTTATTCCTGCATAGGTCATTAACAATGCATTGCAAGCAAACATATTTGATCATTTTACATATAAAACATGCTTTAAACAGATCTATCACAGAATATAACATGTGTTTTGCTAAGTTATTGCATAATACATTTCAATTAAATACAGTTTGATCTAAGCTAGCTCACAGACAGGTCTTCCAGTTTTCAATTTTAAAAAAAGACATACCGGTAATGGCTATAGTATATACTCACTGGATAACCCATAAAGTTAATTACAACTTAATTCCAATGGGGTCCATTACTGAGACATTTAGTCTTAGATATTCAGTAGGTGAAAATAAAGGGCTTTACTTGGACCACAGACCTAATAACAATTAATATTTATTAATATGTCTGTGCTTGGACATTATACTCAAGCTTTATCTGAAAAAAGCATTTGACCATACTTTAATTTAGATGTATCCATATTGGTGTTTCAAATAAGACAGCACGAAAAGAAGATACACTGCTGTATACAACATAATAAAGCTTTTAATATAACTATCATTACAAATATTTTATAAAGGGCTAAAGTCAGTTTAGCATCAAGGATAAACACTGAGTGTACCAACTACCAAAATATGGGGTGTGTCATCTTATTGATCACTGATTGGTCAAATATTTTGATAATGTCATATGCATGTTATGAATTATTATAAGGTTTGGAATGCAAATACTGTCATGATATTCAACTGTGATATAATTATGTGAGACATTCTGTTTATATGTGAAATATCTTTGACTAATCACAGACATATTAATCAAATTTGTTATTAGGTCTGTGGACTAATATATAAATACTAAAAACTTTGCCTAAACTAATTATTTGATTATTTAAATAATGTGTAAATGTGCATCTTTAACCTGAATTAAATTGAAATGAATTGGTGTATTTTGTACTTAATGTCATGTCAATAATTCAGTTGTCAGGTGAAGCCGACATTTTATAGTTAAATTATTTTTAATCTTACTTTCATTGTTGTTGTTTCCTCTTACAGATTAAAAATGGTAGTAACAAGATCCAGTCAGGGTGAGGAGAAGATTCAAAATGTTGGGGAAACAAAGGATACCAGTCTGTCATCATCGGAGAAGAGAATGTTGGCGATATTGTTCATATCTTTGGTGATAGACTTGTTGGCATTCACTGTGATTCTTCCGTTATTGCCATCTATACTCGACTTCTACGGAACAAAGGAGGTACTGATTTAGTTCCAATTAATTGTTAATATTATGGACTTGTATGTTCTTCTCTTAAAGGGACACGTGAGTCTTTATTTGTTTAAAAATCACGTGGCATCTCATTCGTTTTTCTACATAACTTGTATATTTGCACTCATTAGTATTAATAATTAGAATAGTTCAAAGCAAATTGTTTTTATGTATTACAAACTATGATAATATTGCACCAATAATATATCTTAACATTTGGTAGAATATTATTAAAACCGAAAATTTCAAATCTCAAATTTTCATTTAATTATACATGCCATCAAAACGATGCAGGATTAATTAATTGAGGTGCTTATTTTAGTGTTTGATATAAAACTCAAGATTGCCGTGTGTCCCTGTAAGAGAAATGTAAAAATGCATTTTGAGCCTCTTGCAAGGGAAATGACAAATGTGTTTAAGATTCTCGAATTTAGTTTTAGTCTCTTTATTAAGAGGAAAATGCTTTTATATATTGTGACTGTTGTTTATTTTGCAAAATGATTTAAAAGAGTTTGTGTAATGTTTTGTAGGAAAATATATGAGAGTTGTTGTTCAATCTCATTAAAATCAGACCCTTTATCATGCTACGATACTCTACACTACTAAGGATCTGACAACACTGCATTGGAGGTCACGTCAGATTGACCTTACAATTAGCCTTATCAGATTTCAGCCTACAAAATCATTCGGTACACTTCACTGCGCATGTCACATTTCAGTCAAACGCTGTGGAGCAGTCTATGCTTGGTATTGAAAGAGACAATGTCCGTAACAATTAGCTTATAAAACACAAAATAATGACATTGACAAACGTAACACACCCACCATTATTGAATTTTTACTGAAAAAAAATTAACAAAATTGTTTGACGGAATTCAATACCTCTTCGGGGGGTTGAACTCACACTAAATGGGGTAATAATAATAGAACGTCGCAATTGTTGACTTCGCTATCAAGTGAGCTAAGCGGGCCAGACGTACTTAGACATACTATTTAGAAAACTAATGTCGTAATGATACATTTTTCAGATAGATCTACTGTTCCGAATGTTTTCAAAACACAAGACCGCGTCCATGATTTTCTTTGTATTCTTGATGTAAAACATGCCATTTAGTGCATTTCTTTGAATTTATTGTACGGGAAAAACACGGGAAGACTTTAGCTTTATTCGGATATCGATCTATGTGTTTTATGTGGATTTTTGTTTGTTCAGTTCACTCGAATATCATTTGAAGTGCATATGAAACGTGCTATTTCATTGGTTGAATTTTGTTGATCTTCTCATGAATATTGATTAGAGTAAAGGTCGATCTGACGTGAGCTCCAAGGCAGTGTTTTCAGATCCTATAGCGGAGAGTATCAAAGCATAGTTAGGATATGATTTTAATGAGATTGGTTGTTGTTTTGTTTTACAGGACGTTTTAAAGATTATTTGTATTTTGTTTTTCACGACAAGTAATAGTATATCAGTTATTTTAAATGAGTTTGTATTTCACTTCAGAGGACATTTTAAATGACTTTGTACTTTGTTTTAGAAGAAAGTTTTAATGACTTTGTACTTTGTTGTAAAGAAAACTTTTAAATGACTTTGTACCCTGTTGTATATGACAGTTTTAATAGACTGTCAGCGATCTGAAAGAATTATGAGTGTCAATCCAAATTCGAATGAAACCATCATAATTTGTTTCAGTTTGATATTCAATGTACATATGTACTAAACTAGACCCTGTAAAAGAATTATTTAATTACTTTTAATGAAACAGTTTGGTCGGGAAAACTTGATGACTCGGCTAGTTTTTGATGCATACATCATGAATAATAATCTGATGTTTGAGGCTATAGTAAATCTGTGTTTTGTGATTTATCTACATCTTTATTCCTTAACCCGCTAAGCATGACTATAATAACATTTGCTATTAAAACTCGCAGGCTGATCAGGGTTTACAATGTCTGGCTGCGGGTCAGTAATTTTCCCCAAAAGACTCCGTTGTCACATAAATAGAATGGTCTTAATTCAAAGAAAGAACGGTCCATTATATATATGTAGCGGGTTAAGGATTATTTATTCTTACATACCAGACAAGAAAATCCATCATTTTACCGGGGCTAGATATTTCCATCTCACCCTAGGGTCGAGATAAAAGTCAGCACGCACCAACATCCGGTATGCAGGAAAACATGCAAATGTTAGTAGCTGGCGGCGTCAATGCATAACATGTCTCCGATTTGCAAGAAAAAGAATTTATCATGGGTATTCGGTTCAGATAGGGAATTCCAATCCTCAGTAGAAGTGTTTTAATCGGAACCTTGGCAAAGCCTCGGTTCCGATAAAAACACACATCCTTTGCCGAGGTTCCGATTAAAACACACATACCTCTGGTTGGAATTCCCTATCTTCACCGGATAACCATGAAAGATTCTTATAATACTATATGTATTACTGCTAGTAATATGGATATGAACTAATATTTATGATTTATCCCTCTCTTTTTCAGTCCAAACATTTTCATAAATAATAATTCAACCAAACTTAATATGCAGCTTACCGTATTTCATGTGAAACTGAAGCACATGATGAGGGTTTTCCCTGGTAGCTGTACTGGCACCAATTGCTCGTCAAGCTTGCATCCAGACACTTCATTGAGCTGTATTTTATAGGCCAGTTTAAACCGGTTTGTAATTTGTTTTACAGGACGGTTTATACACAAGCTTGAAGCAGTCTGTAAGTGGATTCCGACAGTTCATGGGTGCTCCAGATACACCTAGGTGGAACTCGGTCTTGTTTGGAGGTAAATTTTAGTTCTTTTTATAAGTTACTTAATGTTGCAGAATGAAAATCAATAAAGAATCGGTATTGGAGAGACTGAAACAATTATATGTTTTCTATAACAGTCTTTTCCTTCCTTTTTAGAATGTTTTATAATGAAACAAAACTACAACAGTATTTTTGTTTAGGTCTAGGTATTTTCTTTTTACAAGAATATGTTGCATATAATGTTTAATTTTTGATAAGTTTTCTTTTTCCACTGCAACAGTTTATACTTTCATGTCTGGTTGGTTCCCTGTTTTCACTTTCACAGTTTATACATTCAGATCTGGTTGGTTCTCTATTTTCACTGCTACAGTTTAAACTTTCAAGTCTAATTGGTTCTCTGTTTTGATATATGTAGTTTATTCTTTCAGGTCTGATTGGTTCCCTGTTTTCACTTCTACAGTTTATAGCCTCTCCAGTGATAGGAGCAGCTTCAGATGTGTATGGCAGGAAACCACTGCTTATAATATCAATGGTATTTTAAAACATATTTGAAACCATCTTAGTTACATACATATTTGAATTGATAAAAAATCAATATCTGTACATGAAAAATAAATAAAACCAGTGAAGTAAGAAAAGAGTGAATGGTGACCCGTAATGGAGATATAGCGCAGCTGACTGAAATCTCGTATGGCTTCGAGAAGTGGAAGGAACCTCGTTTTAGCGGTAAACTTTTCTGAATATACGCCATTTTGTTTCCATCGGTGAAGTGCTCTGCTTTGTGAAATTGTAAAATATTTGACTGTTTTGCATTATTAGGTCATCTTACATCACAGAACTTGTTTGTTGTTATATTACTAATAGTTGATATTGACATTTTCGGTATTTTTACGTTACTTTACAGTGAATTGATTGATATAAAATAAAATGCACAAACTGTTGGTCGGCCGTGTTCGTTAAAGTATTGTTTATCAGAGATGTCGAGATGGCGCAAATCCGATATACATTTGTTTGTTTTAATTAATTCCTCAAAAATAAACAGCTCGCCGTCGAAAACTGTGATCGTAAAATGTAGTGGTCCACTTTTTTTATGCAAAACTCCTTTATTTTATCTAATAATTTGTGTTAAAGACTGCATAGATATGGACCAGCATGGCCGATTCTAGCCAATGCCGATTAAATGCACCCTTTTGTACTTCTCTATTAATTTGTTTGTTTTATTTAATTCCTAGAAAATAGACAGCTCGCTGTCGAGAAATATGATTGAAGAATGTAGTGGTACACTTTTTGTTATGCAAAAACCTTAATTTTGTCTAATAATTTGTCTTAACAACTGCATAGATATCGCACAAAACGACCATACATGCCGATTCCATCCAATGACTATGAAATGCCATCTTGTTTGACTTCGCTATACATTTTTTTTGTTTTAGTTAATTCCTAGGAAATAGACAGCTCGTTGTCAAGAAATATGATTGACGGATGTAGTGGTACACTTTTTGTTATGTAAAAACCTTAATTTTGTCTAATATGTTGTCTTAAAGACGACATAGAGTGTCGACCAAAACGGCCATACATGGCCGATTCTAGCCAACGACGATGCTGTAGGAATCCGCTTTAGATTTTTTAATTTTAGTTAATTCCTCCAATAAAAACACCTCGCTGTCGAGAAATATGATTAAAGAATGTAGTGGTACACTTTTTGTTTATGTAAACGCTTTAATTATGTTTTAAAAACTCTTATTCAACCCATCTGTGTTGGTGCTCTTTTGGTTAATTAAATGTCCTTTCCAGCAGTTGAACAACGAACAACAACTTTTAATGTCTGTATCAATTAAGCGCTTTCCAATGCATTTCACCATATGCGTCCTGGAGATAGTATTTTTTTTACTATAAGGTCTCAAACCCATATGACCTACATAGATATATAATCACGCAAAAAACAGTTAACTGAAGGGGTGCTAACGCGGGGTTTTATGGCAGTTGTTTATTGCGATCAAAAGATATAAAGGGTTTCTCCAATCATAATTATACGGTGCCCCGTGGCTAATTGGCCGTCCTAAGCAGGATGTTTGTTTAGGTTAAAGAGGCTATAAATCACTGGCAAACACTGGCCACCCGTGGTGTGTTGACATCGAATATATACCATGATTGTGTAATATTATTATTTTTCAATTTTATTTATATTATGCATCTATGAAACTAAACACATAAGAAATAGATTATGTTCATTCGGATTTGTCAAAAAATACACGCATAAGTGTGTTAATGTTTCATTTTTATTTAACAAATTATCATAGTAACAAATTGATTTGTTATGCCGTTTTAATATGACAATATTAGGAAAATATAACTAATGCTAAACTGATGTATCTGCACTGCTAAAACCCACTTACGTGTTTAATTACAAGTTTTCATGTGATATTATTTTTTTATACAAAATTATCTCATTCGGTGTTGCGAGTTACTGTGTCATGTTACAAGATATTTAAAAGTTCCACTTAGACGGATGCTAGTATTTTAAAAATGTGTTATTCTGTTATATATATAAAAAAACAACAATTCAATCAAAAAAAATGAGTGTGAATTGAGAACATTAACAATTGAAAGCGTAAAGAAAGAAAAAGAAATTAGATAAACCACAGACCAGTTGCACTTATTAATAATTAGGTTAGGTCTGTGGTTACACCAGAGTTTTGTAATTATATTATATTTCTATAAATGAATACACATTTAGAAAACAACAACAATCCCCCACCCCACTCAAAATATCGAAATTGTGTGCATGTATAATGTATTTTATATATATTCCCTTTTATTAATGACATCTGTTAAATATGTTTCGAAATAAATCACTCGTAACTCTAGTACGCTTAACTTAATGGTAACGCCCCTTTTTACAAACACTCAAAATAAAAATCGTCATCTACCGCTAACCAGCATTTGGCAATAAATAAACCTTGATTTTAATAAACCTTGAAAGACTATGTGTATGTATAGAAGCGTCAAAATAGCAACGAAGGTGTAACAAGTTTATCTTTATTACAACTAGATTAACGCTAATCTGATTACCGGTACAATGAACCCATTCCGCTATATTCATAACAATTGACTGATAGCGTTAACCGCGCACCTGTCGCAGTTATAAGCATTTTTAAAGAGCGCCCAGCGATCACGATGAAATTTCTAATCATGTACAGAGACGCTTATCTTTCTCGTTTTAGCCATACGAGATCGTGCGAGATTCGATTATGTGCCCATTCACTCTCTTCTTACTTCACTGATAAAACTGATAGGTTTTAAACTTGAACTCTCTACTTGAGAAGTAAAGAATTATTGTTAACAGATGATCTATCTAATACTTACACAGGAAAAGGTTGCGACATGTGCCACATATGTGTTACTTTCTTATTATTTGCATGTTACTTTCATGTGCACATAATGCTATTTACATATGTGCCACATATTTACCACATATATTTTCATGTTAAAATAATACACCTGTGCCACATATGAAATGTATACATATGTATTCCCTTAGTCTCGTCCGTCACTCCTACCTGAGCTATGCGGGCCGTACATATTACGCAATAAATACTATGTAGAAAACCTGATGAGCTAATGGAAGTCACGTGATCAGCATCAAAAGTAAATAAAGTGGGTCCCACATTATTTACAAATACTAATTAAAACTTTTTTTTTTCAAACTCACGAATGTATTACTACATACTTATTTGGGTCTATGCTCATCTTTCATGTATACATTTCATTGAATAAAAGTCAGACAGTTATTTGACTATGCTCAATATCAGCTTACATACAGACAGTGTCCCTTTAAAATTACTCTTATGCTATTGAGTGCTGACATAAATTTGTATCTTTAAAGGGACACCAGGTAACTTGAAATATTTATCAAGCATTAATATTAGCATCTCACTTTATTAATCCAGTGTAGGGTAACTACAAAGTTGGACTTTGCCCCTGACTCGGACAGTTATTGATGGTTGAATATCTTTCTCAACTGGAAACGGTCAATAACTGTTACTATGAAAGGGAGGCAATCCAATGATTTCTTTCATTCAAAACAACAAGAATTACCCCCAATCTATTGATTTCTCCAGTTACCTTTATAGTCCGACTCAAGGGCACTTTGGGGCATGTCTAAATATATATGCCTTGAAGACGAACACTAAAGTCAGGAGCCAATACCCAAACACTTTACACAAGAAGACATCTAAATATGTAATTTATGTAAGGAAATTTATATACATACATGAAGAAAAATAAGGACAATTTCTTTATTTGAGCTTATGGCAACATCGAAGCAATTTTATGACTCACTACTGAAGTTGCAAAAAATGTCTGACTCAACGGCGAATTTTGGTTAGTGTGAAAAGTATGACGTAATCCCAGCAAAAATGCTGGTACCGCTAAACAGTTGACATCGAATGATACATTAAACACTGAGGAAGCAACCAGATGGTTTCAGCATGCAGGAGCATGAACATAAATAGACAGAGGTGCCGAGAACCAATAACCTGTCCGACTCAGGGGCGAGTTACCCTAATTTTGATTTAAACTTACGTATAATTAAATAAACAGTTTAAGGACATTTGGAGTATTTTTCAATTTTGTGTCTCTTTTTCTACCATAGGTCTAAATATATTGTTGATGAAGTATAGCATTCCTTGGTCCGAGTATTAACTTTCATACCCCATCCAACCCCTTCTACAAGAAGCGAAAACAGGGTTGGCTGGATTATGAGTTAAAACCATAATCTTGGCTTGAAGTTCCCCGGCCATGTTTTGTTTCATGAACATGTTTATGTTTATTTAAATCGAAATCAATACAAAACAATAGATATTTACAGTTCACACATTGCAATATCTGTGAAAAGCGAGAATACGGTAAGATTTTATGTGATGACATAGAAAACTTTGAACAGGTAAATTAATCCACAGGTAAATGTATTTATCAATTATCTGGCAATAGTTGTGGAGCTATACAATTCAGATTTACCTAATTTCCCCATGCAGTCACACAGTGGTAAAAGTAGTATCTACGTCATGCAAATAATATTTATTTTTCATACAACTTAGCGGCAGTTTTACACATATGTTTCTCACCTGGGACTATCAAGAAATGTTCATATGATGTTTAAGAGTTAAATTTGTTAATTGATAATACTACAAAAAGGGTGGCCATTCATCTTTAAAAAGTTTGCGTATTGTAAAATTAAAACATTCAGTAGGTAATTTTACACCGGTTATCACATTTTTTCAGAAAAAATGTTTTAAACGTCTTTTATTGGCGAAACATCAACTAAGTGGAAACCACAAGTTTCTAAAAAAAAATTCAAGATTGCCATGTGTCCCTGTAATTTGTTCAGTAGGGTTATAGCTATCAAATAACTGTTAATTGTCTTCTCTTTTAGGTTGGCGTGGCTTTCTCCTATGCACTGTGGGCGATTTCCAGTAATTTTGGGTTATTTGTGATAGCCAGGATTGTGGGTGGTATAAGTAAAGGCAACATCAGTTTAAGCACAGCTGCAGTGGCAGATATACTACCTCCACAGAAGAGAGGCAAAGGAATGGTGAGTGTTACTTCTGATTCGTCTCCATTGAATATAAAATGCTTCTGATATCACCTTTCTCTTTTGAAAGAGATTGCGTTGTGCATTTAAAGGGAGTACATCAGGATTTTTCAAGAAACATCTTAAATTACAAAAATGTTCCATTTCATGATAAAACATTTATATCAAACAAAATATGATATTAAAACCATTTTGCAAATGTCTAAATGTTGCATACACCATATAGCTATGATGGAATCTGACGTAAAATGCTGAAATTAACCCTGGTGCGTCACCTAGGATAGCACATAGTACTGTGCAGAATGAGTTTCTTTGCAAATAAGGGGTCATTTTTAGACTCATTTATTATGTTTATGCCTTTTAGAATAGAAAATATCATTATTTGTCAATTTTAAGTCGGACCCCTAAACCACCATTAAAAGCCTGAAGTACCCCCTTTAACAGAATGTTAGCCCAGTACTAGCTGGGGAATTGATGAAGAAGAAATTAGAAACTACCCATTGCCCAGTTTTAATTATCTATTTTTGAAATTTGGAATCATATTTGATACATCTTTGAATGTATTTTCATTAAAAATGGATCAGTCTCATATTTTTGAAGAAAAAAAATAAAAGAAACATTTTTATATTATAAAAAAATAACAACCTGTATATATATAATTTTCTTTTAAAAAATTATACCTACAAAACGTTGCCACTGCAAAAAATTAAAGATATTATAATAAGTAAGATTTCTTGAAAAGTCTTCGTGCAAATATTAAAGTGCCCATCAAATACACAATTCATGTCTGAAAATCATGGTAATTTTAAGGTGACAAAACAGCCAAATTCCAGATTTAACCAATGTGTTTTTAGCTCGACTGATGAAAGATGCCGTGGTGCGGCGTCCGTCGTCCATTTGTCTGTCCGTAAACTTGTTTCTGTAGCGACTACTCCTCTGAAACTACTGGATGGATTTTCATGAAACTTTACAGGAATATTGCCCTAGCAAAAATTCACGTTGATGCAAAATCCAAGATGGCCCCCAAAGCTAAAAATAGATTTTTAAAAAACGAGTTTGTAGCGACTACTTCTAGAAAACTATAAGTGATATTGATATGGGACTTTTTCTAAAATGAACAGCATGACATGATGTTGGTCCTTGTCGAAAATTGTTTTGATTCGACATTAAACATGGCTGCCAGTGGCCATCTTTGTTTACATTGAGTTATATAATAAGAACTTGTAGCGACTACTCGTCTGAAACTACTTGACAGATTTAATGAAACCCCACAGTAATGCTAATCTAGCTATCAAAACCTATCAGTAGAGCTTCAAGGTCATTGACCTCTTGTTGTTATAAATATCTAAATTTCAAGATGCTTCAATTACACTCATAAGCAATATAGTTTTATTTCAGGATATTTGGGATGACGCAAATTCTTCCTTTGTCTCAGAAAATAAAATTGTACAAAAGCTTAAATTTAAGCAAAACTGGATATCAGAATGGTCGAAACTCAAAAAAGCAATTCCCAGGAAGTATATAAATGCCATGATTATCCGGGAGTTTGTTCCAGAAATACCTCCGATTCTTAATATAGCGGATATACACATCCTTAATTTCAAAAACGAAATTATACCACCAAACAAATTAAAGACCAAGCATATTTTAAAGGTCATTAACTCGAATAATGCGAAACTTAATACTGAAACAAATTGGGAGCAAAAGCTTTTTTTAAATAATGTCAAATGGAATCATGTTTGGGCAAATATTAAGCACTCATTAAGCTCCAGGAAGGCCAAACAATACCAGTGGAAGTTCTTACATAATGCTATTTTCACCGAACACAGGTTAAACATAATGCATCTGTCTAACGGTTTGTGCAATATATGCAAAAAAGATAGGGAGACTTTATGTCACCTATTTTTTGACTGTAAAATAATAAAACGGGTATGGGAAAACATAGAAATTATTATTAGAGATATAATAGAATTACTTGATTTTAATTCCGAATTAATTTAAAATGATGAGAATGAACATAATTGAGTGATTATAATAATCAATGAATTAATCATAAATATGCATATGTGTATATTTATGTACAGAGTATATGCGTATATGTATATACACATATAATGTGTATGTATATAATTATGTATGTGTGTATGCAAACGCATGTATATGTATATAAATGGGTGAACCTGAGGAATGAATAAATGAATAAATGAATGAATTGAATTGAATTGAATTGAATTGAATGAATGAATGAATGAATGAATAAATGAATGAATGAATGAATGAATGAATGAATGAATGAATGAATGAAATAAGCGGGTCATTGACTATGGCAAAAAGAAATGATAACAAAATAAACGTATGTTAATTTTTCGTTTGTATTATGTATGTGGCTTAAAATGAAGCATGTAAAGACACATTTGATAGGCTTTATGATTATGTACACTTTGTTTTTTGTTTTGTATATATATATATTAATAAACGGGCCATTGATTATGGTTCAAAAAAAAATAAAAAAACACACTCATAATTACACCCCCCCCACCCCCCGCTAAACGATGTTTAGGTGGTATACTGGTTTCATTTTGTCTGTCTGTAGACGAAACCTTGTCCGCTCCATAAATCCCCTCCCTCTGAAGCAAATCATGAAACTTCATAGGTGAACTGCCTGTGGTGAGAGGATGACCGCTATTGATTTTGAGGTCAGTAGGTCAAAGGCCAAGGTCAGCGGGACCCCCGATAATGAAAAACATTGTCCGTTCCATAACTCCTCTCCCCCTGATGCAAATCTCATGAAACTTCATGGATGAACTGTCTGTGGTGAGAGGATGACCCATAGTGATTTTCAGTAGGTCTAAGGTCAAGGTCACCGGGACCCGATAATGAATAATCTTGTCCACTCCATAACTTCTCTCCCCTGAAGGAAATCTCGTGAAACTTCATAAGTGGGCTGCCTGTGGTGAGATGATGACTCTTATTGATTTTGAGTCAGTAGGTCAAGGTCACCGGGACCCGACCATGAAAATCCTTGTCCACTGTAACTCCACTTCCCCTAAAGCAAATCTCATGAAACTTCATGATGACACCTAATGATTTTGAGATCAGGAGGTCAAAGGTCAAGACCACCATATTGATCATGAAAATCCTTTTCCTCTCTTCTTTACTCAAACCTGATCAACCGTTGGTTAACATAGTTATATAGGTAAGATTATGTAAAACATGCATTATTTGGCAGTATTGTGCCTTTAAAAAATGTCAACATTTTACATGTATTACAAAAATACCACCTTTTGAAATTGAACACCCACCAATAGATGCAAAATTGAGATTAAAGAAACATATTTCGGAAAATATGGTTCATGTTTATTAAATTGCCTTTCTG